>CM076578.1:1470024143-1470251010 GCA_034641835.2 Pinus albicaulis
CAAGATCTGTAGAAAAATTCAATTCACAATTATAACAACATCGATATCAATAGGAGAATCGAAATTATATATGTCACCTCCATTTTTCCTAGTGGAACTTCTTGTTCCTGTCTTTTCAACCTCATTGCAACGAAATTTTCCAATATCTTTTTCAACCATTTTGTGGGACCTTTCTGAGATGACCTAGGCTGGTTATTTGACTGAGTTGGGATTGAATCAATATTCAGTCTCCCAATTCTGTCAATCACATAATTGAAGGTGTCATCCGTGGTTGGTTCTTCATGTGGGGGAGAGATTGCTTCGAAAGAGGTTTTCACAAATTGATTTAGTATAGGAATACTCCCTTCAATATGTGTATTTTGATTATCAAATTCTTGAAATTAATTTGCATCTGTAAATCTATCCAAGCGATCAGGTTTCTTCTCAGCAACATCGTCAGTCTTGGAAGATTCAAGGAATATTGCATCTCTAGATACTACAATTTCTTATTGACTTCATCATATAGATGATATCGTTTGGAGGTACTGGAATACCCCAAGAAGATACATTTTCGACTTCTAGCACCAAGTTTATTTATTTGTACCTTAGGTATGAAAGCATAATAGGTGGAACCGAAGACCCTGAAATGATTTACCGAAGGAATGTGGCCATGCTACATTTCATAAGGAGTTTTTTTTTTATTGTATTAGGAGGATGCCTATTCTTTATGTACACAACACATAGAATTACATCAGCCCAAAACATCAATTTTAATTTCTTGAAAAACATCATGGAGCGAACCATATTTAAAATTGTCTTGTTCATTCTTTCAGCTACACCATTCTATTGGGGATTATAGGGCATAGTCGTTTGATGTTTGATCCCATGTTGGAAAAGATAGTTTTTAAATTCATTTGAAGTGTAATCTTCTCCATTATCAGTGCACAAATAACCAATATGAGTTTGTGCATCATTTTCAATCCATGCATGAAAATTATAAGATGTTTGAAAAGCATCATATTTTTTCTTCAATAAGTAAACCCAACACATTATGGTGTAATCATCAATAAATGTCATCATATATTTATTTCCAGTTGCAAAAGAAACGGTCATGGGGCCACATAAATCTAAATTAATAATCTCAATTTTTCTTTGTGCTCTGGAATGTGAATCATGAAAGGATTGTTTGCTATGCTTTCCTAGAATACAAGCATGACATTGCTTAAGTTTTCTAGGAATTGTAGGCAATCCAGTAACACCATTTTTCTTCAAAAATTGAAGGCTTCCATAGTTTAAGTGCCCAAATATAGCATTTCATAAAAGACTTGATGGTAATGTAGCTTCATCATGATGAGAAATGAATGCAATGTTTTGTGCATGAGCATAGGTACCTTGCAGCTTTAGGAGTCTTCCTTCTTCTATTCCATTCATGACAAGTGAGTGATATGATGCTTTTATGACCTCAAACTTGCCATAAAACATGTGAATAGAGTGCCCTTGCTGGCAGATGTGGACCAAGGAAAACCAGATTATCCTCAACTCAGAGGTTTATAACCTCATGTAGAAGATGGTCTGGAAGACTAGGAAAATTAAACCTGATTGTGCCAAGACCTGATGGCTTAAGTTTATATTTGTCTGAAGAGTATAATTATCCATCAATATTGTCAGTAAATTCTTCAAAAAATATTTTCTAAAAGTCATGTGACATGTTTCTCTTGAATCTAACAACTAATCGTTTCGCCAAGAAGTAAGTGAAGCATCAAACAAGTCTTCAGTTACTCCAATGTAACAATGTGCTACAACATAATGAGCAGATTTGAGTGCTTTACCTTTGTCTCTGTCAGGATTTTTACCCTTTTCTTAATTTCTTTGTTGCTTAATTTTGTCCCAAGGCAGCTTACATGTAGATGCATCATGCCAATCTTTATTGTAGCATATGCAATGAATATAAGATTTTTCACTTTGAGGTTGTTTGCCCCCCCTTCCTCTGAAATTTCATCTTCCTCTTCCTCTTCAGTCACCACTTCCTCTGGAAGAATATTGAGAATGATTATTCTCTATATGTGCGAAACGTACATCTTGTTCAAAAGAAGGAGGGGCTATCTTCTTTCCAAAATCCTTCTCTCTTTTTGCAAACTTTTTCTCAAGGGAATCAAAGGTGATATTCATGAAGTTTCCACTTGCTTGCAATGACTCAAGGTAATGTGGGTAAGTGGGATACAATTCCTTAACATAATTAATGAGAGGTATGTCTAATTCTACACCAATATTTTTAATTTCATGCATGATAGATCTTTCTTATGATGCTAAAGCAAGAGGGTCATCATTTTTCAATTCAAGGCTGGACAACTTAATCATTAATTGAACAATTTCAATTTCTGAATGTGATTCATAGAGTTATTTTAATTTTCTCAAGGCTTCATAAGAATTTGAAAATGGTGTAATATGACAATTCACCTCTTCATTTACATAAGCTGAAATAAAGGCATCGGCCTTGCAATTCTTGTTCTCCAAAATGGAAAACTCCTTGTCTGAGGTGGGATTTGTCGATGGATTGTCTCCTTCCCCTTCAAAAATTCCTCTCCAAAACTCATTAAAAATAAGAGTGTTATTCATTTTTAAATACCATTGAGGATATTTCTCCTTTCCAAAGAGAAAAACTCCCACAATAGATATGACATAATGCATTGTGAAATTTTGAAAAAAAGTAGTCTTCTGGAAAAAGACTCAATTATGGTGTAAAATGTATTCTACTGTAAAAACTCAATTTTCGAGTGAAAATTGCACCATGCTATAAAAATTAAATTATGGTAAAAAATATGTACTCTGCTGTAAAAAAATAGTTCTGGATTTTATTTTATTTTTTTGTAAGAAAATAATTTTTTTGTAGAGGCGGGGGTGGGACGTGAGGGAGGTGGAATAGAGGAAGGTGAGGGTGGAGGGAGGAGGGTGAAGGAGGGAGCAGGAAGCAAGGATGGGAGCCTACGAAGGGGAGAGAGAGATGGTGGAGAAAGGAGGAGGGCAGAGGAGGGAGTGGGGAGTGGGGAGGGGAGGTCACGAAGGGGAGAGTGGAGGATGGAAATGGGTGAACGCGGAAGTGGGGAGCAGGAGGAGTAGTGGGAGCAACTGTGGCAAGTGAAGCAGCTATGGGAGTAGGAGGAAGGGAGCGAGGAGCAGGAGGAGCAGTGGGAGCAGTTGCGAGAGGTGTAGTAGCAATGGGAGGAGGAGGCGTGAGCGGGGATGGCTGTGGGAGGAGCAGTGGGAGAAGCAGCGGGATTATGCTACAATAGGAGGAGAGAAAAGGAGCTGTGGGAGGAGGAGAGTGAAGCAATTGTGACAGGAGGAGAGGGAAGCAGTTACGGTAGGAGGAGAGTGAAGATTTTTTTTTTTTGATCTCCAAGAGAGTGGAGCATTCATGTAGAATGGGCTACGATTGAGGAAGGAGAAGAGCTCAAAAATAAGCCTGGGAATGAGCTGAAGGATAAAAAAAATATTATCTGGACTGCCAAGAACAGGAGGGAGAATTCTGCCAGGAGCAGACAGAGAGACAGGTTTTCCATGAGCAGGAGGGAGTTACAACAGGGGCAGGAATGCCAAAAAAGGACCTGGCTCTGATACCATTTTAGACCAGGAGGTAACTCCCTAAATTAAACTATGAATTTGATAGAGGGTGCTCATGAATATATGCATGGAGGCGAGACTATTGGGATTCATTTCCAAATGTCTCTTAGACTTCCTTATTTCCTAATTTACACTAATATACAATTTCTCCCAATCCCTTAGGATTACGTATCAACAAAATATCAACAATTCAAGTCAGCCTAAGAGACACTATTTGACAACTTGATTATTTTTTTTATTTCTTGTCAAAATGGTGCCAATTCTGAGAGTAGAATATAGGTTGGATGGTGCTCCCAATTTCATATCTTGGAATACCATGATAGTCATTATCTTGGAAGGAAATGAGATTCAGGATCATGTGAAGGAATCCATTCCAGAGCGAAAGGACGCTGAGGAGAAACCCAAGTATAAGGAGAATGAAACCAAGGATAAAATAATCTTAATTTATTCCATAAAGGACCACTTGATTTTACTTGTTACTGATTTGAGGACTTCCAAAGAAGTGTATGATGCTTTGGTGGGATCTTACAAGAGTAACAACACTAGCAAGAAATTAACCTTGAGGTATCGACTCTGTAGTGTCATGATGACTTGATCATAATTTTTTCTCTTAACTTATGAGAGTTTCTTAGTTGATAGATGAACTTAGAGCCATTGGAGATAAAATTGGCGATGCATAACTTGTTACAATGACTGAATTCATTTTCTATCTCATGGGATCCATTTATTCACGGAATTTGTGCATAAGATAAGTTACCCAATATGACCTGCAAGAGGAGGTCATATTTTTTTCCAAGAATGACCTACAGATACCTCGAGATGAAGAAACTCAATCCCTTGCAGGTAATGCAAGGAAAGGAAAAGGAAGAAGAGACTCTGGAAAGTTTATTAATATGTGTTAATATTTAGGCATGCATTATTCTTTGATGTAGATAATTACATTTTTTTAAACTTCCTCATCATTTTCATATCACATTCAGCTCACAACATCTTAAAATCTAGCAATTATGTAAAAATAAAAATAACATAAACATTACAATGGAACATATTGGGACAATAGAAGAAAATGATGCACAAAGAGACATTGGAATTCTAGTAAGAGACCAAGGAAACACCCCACAAGGGGGAAACCCAGAATTCAATTCTTCTTCTTTGAATGGATATTCATCAAGTTTCCACTAAGATACAAAGTACATCCAAAGTGAGAGACATCATTACATCGAGCCTTTCTAGGGATAATCTAGATCAATTCACAAGTTCATTTTATGAACTGAAATAACCAAATGCAAGAGAGATATTATCATATCATAATCTCACACCTATCATAGACATTGTTGTCAATGTTGTTCCAACACTGTGATCACTATCATCTCTATCATGCCAAATATTGTCATGCCAATCATTTCCTTTCCAATGTTGTGATCTCTGTCATGCCAATCACTTTCATCACATATAACAAGGTCACATATACGTCGTTACTGTAAAATTCAAGGTTAAGTGTTTTATCTATCAAGCTAGAGTAATCCCAACAATCATTGTCAAAATATATTATTGTCCATGCCAATGTCCTCTAAATTCTAGTCACTGTCCAAGTCAATGTAATTTCTATCAATGTTGCAAACATCAACATCAGGATCAAATCAACAAGGATTTGAAAAACCAAAAAATTGTAAAAAACAAGAAAATATCGGTAAATATTGGAAAACATCGCCAAAAAAATGATACCATCAAAATATCGGTAAAAATCATCTAGGCCAAGAAGTCATAATTTCAAGATAAAATTGGGATGTTATCAAGATGATCACAACAATGATTTATATTCCAATCATTATTGATTTTATGTCTCACTATCCAAATCAACGTCTAGCTTCATTGAAATATGATTTCATTGTGTTCACAGTATGAATATGGTGATACAAACCAAATGATAAGACACATATACAATAATAAAGAAATAAAATTCATTAACCATAGTGAGCTACTATAGGAGTAGATAATAAAACTAAATAATATAGATACAAACTAGGTTGCAGTATCACAAGGTATATATATATATATATATATAATTTCATCATAGAGTGAGTCACATACGATGTAGAATTGTTGAGCAAGCCACCAGAGTAGTAAACCCCAGATATTGTGAGCCACAATTTTTGAACCATAAGATATCTATCTATCTATATATACCATTGAGAATATTATGAAATCAATCATGATGGCACATTGATAAGATCCAAACCACAACAAAGATATACAATCCACAATAATGAGATTTGACCTACTGCAAAGGGATATGACCCATAGTGAAGAAAAATAACTCAGGGTTTGACTGTATCAAACAAAAAATCTATTGTAATGACTCACTATAATATAATAATCCACATATATAGTGGAAGTGAGGGCATAAGAGTCGTTATTATAGAAGGAGAGCCACAAGGTTACAACGTGAGCTACAAAGTTCTAATGACAAACTATGGCACAATTCCAAAGTATTTCCAATGAACCAATGTGAGTGCCAAAATAAAATCAATGAACCAATAATTTGATCCATAAGAGAAATATGTGCTATGGACTTTCTGTGATCAAAACTAAAAAAAAAAATTGTTGCCAAATATATTATTATGAATGATCAATAAGATGTTTATTTATATAATTAAGTGAAGGGATTCTCACTTAAGAGGCTAAATTTGGCATTGGAGGGGAGATCAAAATTCAATTTTTCATTTCAATATATTTAACCTAATTATAAATTAATTTCCCAAACCATTTCCGTTTTCCATATAAAATATGATAATAATATTTATTTATCTTTATTTTTGGGGCTGAATGGGATTTGTTTGGGGCTTATGGTTTCCCTTAGGGGAAATTTGTCCTAAAGCTAGCCAAATTTCAAAAATAAAAATATAAGTAGAAGACCTGCTCTAGTTAGAGACCAAAAGAAGAAAGATATGTAAAAGATTAAGTGCTTCAAATCTAATTATTTTAGACACTATGCCTCCTAGGGTCCTGAGAATAAAAGGAACAAAAAGAATCACATGTCAATAGTTGTTGTTGATGATGGTGATAAGCATCCACCATGAAGAAGTCGAAGGAATATTTATTTTTCTCCACTCTTTCAGGCAATATTATTGATAGTTGTGATATCTGGTAGATGGACAATGCTACTTATAGGCACATGATAAGTTTTGAACATTCTCTTACCAATTTGAAAAAGAGGGATTCAACATTGTAAGTTGAAATTGGGGATAAAAAAAAGTATGGAGTGATAGGAGATGGGATTCAATCAATTCACTTGGAGTTCAAAAATTATCTTGAAATGAAAGATGTTTTGTTTGTACCAAGATTTAATAAGAGCATTATATCTATCTTGACATTGGAGGATAGAGGTTACATACTTGAATTTTTAGTTAGCTAAGTTCTTGTATGGTCTAAGGGCTCAAGAATAAATTTAGTAAGAGTCATTGGTGCCCAAGAGGGAGGAATGTACATATTTTTAGGACTTCTAGCCCATGTATTGATACTTGGAAGTATCAAAATAGAGAAAACAAACCTAGTGGATCTATATAGATATGTCATCATGACCAGGAAGAGGCCAATGCAGCTTCATGACACCTTGTAGAATGCAAAAGGACATGCAACTCATAAAGGTACTTTCTGGGAGAGAAGAATACCATAGAGGTACTTAAGCTATATGGCATTGAGGAGCCACATCATTGATTGTGAGGCTTATGGTTATGAGGAGGAAATAGACCAATAGGCTTGGAAGGATGCCATGATGGAGGAGTATTAGTCCGTCATGAATAATAATGTGTCAGAGATAGTTTTGAGACCATAGGAGGAATTAGAGTCGACTTCCAAATGGTTCTATAAGATAAACTATGCAACAGGTAAAAACATCAATAAGTACAATTCAAGGTTCATGTCAAGAGGGTTATCCTAGAAAGAGGGAGTTGAATATGATGAGACATTTTCTCTAGTCACCAAGTACACTTTTATCAGGACTATTATTTCTCTTTCTTCTGTTGTGGGTGAAAAATTATATCAAATGGACATAAATATCATATTTCTCAATTGTGTGATAGAGGAGGACGTGTACATAGTGCAACCTCATGGGTTTGAGGTACATGGGAAGGATTCGCATGTTTACAAATTGAAGAAGGATTTGAACTAACTCAAGCAGGAACCTAGGGCATGGTATTCTAAGAATTGGTTAATATTTGATGAGTTTGGGCTTCACGAAGAGTGATGTGTATGTTTACCTTTAATTCATAGTTATTGATGGTGATCCTTTGATATTGGTGTTGTATTTCAATGATATGTTCCTTACTGGGGCAGAGAGGCTCATCATTGGATGAAAAATGGAGTTGGCCTTGGAGGTCGGGATGAATGATATTGGTTTGATGCTTTACTTCTTAGGATTTGGGGTGTGGCAGAGATCATATAAGATCTTCCTCAGATAGGGGAGGTACACTACAAAATTTTGAGGAGATTCAGCATGATCGACTACAAGGCCATGAATGCACCTATGAAAACATACTAGAAGAATATAAGTAATTCTACTTTAGATTGAGATCCTAAGTGAATCTAAGTGAATCTAAATGAGTGTAATTGATACAATGTAAGGGTAGTTGATTGGATCCTTGATGTACCTAGTTAACATGAGGCCATATATTTTCTTTATGGTAAACACCCTGAGCTAGTATATAGTTGAGTCAATGTATGTGCATTAGGTTTCAACAAAGAATGAGTTAAGGTACTTGCGTGGTTGATCCAGGTTGCTTCAGAAATAGAAGTGGCCTTAAAAAATATCAAAAACCAAATTCACCGGATTGAACTAAAATTAGGATCATATCGTATTGTTTTTTATCTTGATTCCAACGACATGAATGAAAATAAAATCCGAGCATGTATCCTCAAGTTATATCTGGTCAAAGTTCTGCTGAAACTAGACCAATTGGAAATCACTAACGAGGTAACAATTTTGAAAAGTATCACCACATGGAATCCAGCCACCGAAATGGGTGAATTTGTTGCCTCGTTAATTTTCCCAATGACCCTTAAAATATGCCACAGGAAAAATTTTTATTTGGGTCATAAAAATAAAAAAATAATATAAATTTTGGTGGTGGACCACCACCCCTTCCACCACCCAACAACATTGTATTTATGGGTCAGGACCATTACGACACAGACCTCGCACAACCCCAACAACATATGTATAAAACAGTGGGGTGGTCGGGCCACCTCCAATGTGTAAGCGCCAGGAGTCACTCCTTGAGTGAAAAAGGATAAAGGCTTACACATCATAGTTCATTTAAAATTTTAAAGGGTTGTTTGAGTGGTTGGACGGCTTCTCAAATGTTTTGAAATGATTTTTTATATTCTTTAAAAATTTCATGCATTTGGTAAGTTGTCTAAAGTATAAATTGTATGGGTAAATTGGTAGTATAGGGAGAAGAGTGTAACAAATGAAGAATATGGATAGCTGGTAGATATTCTACAAAATATTCATATCCTAAATTATTCACATGACTATAATGATGGATCTTTACACAAAATCTATTTATGAAAAGAAAAAAGAATTTAGAAAGTATATTGTGTGCATAAATTATTCCACAAATCCTTTATGAAATATTCACTAACATGTTCCACAACACGTATATGATTTGCAAAAAGATGAATGTAGATAATTTACTATTAAATCCTTTAACAATTTCTCACTCACACCTTACTAGATTTTGCAACTCATAATTAGAAGAAATTAACAAAGAAAGAAAACACACCATACATTAGATGGTTCTTGAGTCACAAAATCCTCCAACATGAAGTAAAAAAAATATTTCTTTATTATATTCAGTCTTCAGGTAGACCAACATCCAACCTAGAAATGGTACTTACAAATGGTATATATAGCAAGAGAGGCACCAAATCCATATTTTATTAAAATAAGGAAACACTACTGCTATCATTACATAGCTTTAATAAGACATTATAACCATATCCCATCGAAATCTAAGTGAAAGGAAGATGTAGAAGAAAGAAGAGAAGAAATTTGGGCTGAACTATTGAGTGTGTTGTCATGATGCCCCTTTTTCTGCTGATTTGTCTCCTTATGTCTTTGGTCTTTAAATAACCATGTATCTTATTTTAATATGACCTCCGACAACATCATAAACACCTTTCACCATCACTTTTTATATATATTTGGTTATTATTTTTTACCCTTCCTGAACTAGCTTGGAAAATTTGCAGACAGGTGTCAAAATTTAGTTAAAATAGGCGCTACTAGAAATTCTAGAAAAAACATGTAACTGTGAAAAAGATGGAATGCTACCAGAATTTCTAGTAGTGCTCTGTTTCTTTTTAAAAAATACACAAAAAATGCTGAAAAAATTGTGCATACTTATATTCTTTGACATGTAAGTTGTTCAAAATTGTGATTGATAAGAAAAAACGTGTTTGTATCAAAAAACCTTTTTACCTTCCTTCATTGTGGGTTGCAGCTTCAACAATATTATCCAAGTCTGTCTTGCTATCAGCATGTGATCTTGATTTGGTTTTTCTTTTGGTTTCTTCTTTGACAATGACCTTCTCCTCCTTAGAACCATTTTGTATCTTTCCTCTCCTTAAGGGTTCTGACTGCTTCTCTGAAGGAGTTTTGATTTTATATTTCTTCTTAATTTTCTATGTATTTAACCCTTCAGATCTTTCTTCTATATATGATCAGGAGATCATGTGTTTTGCTCAAAATTGAAAGTGCTTGAAACTGTACCGAACCTAAGAGATTGGAAAGGTCTCGTCGTTGTGATTCCAGCGCCATGAACGGTTCGAAAAGCTGATGTCGTATGAGGAAGATATTGCATTCTATTCATTTTCCTAAACAGCTAAAATTTTTGTGACAGGGTGAATGGGATGCCCAATTAGCATGTAGGTACAGTTAGTAGGTGGCATATACTAGTAATATTCCTTTTTCTCAAATCCAATTATATTTTTCCACGTGGTGTGACCAAGACCGTTGGATGGAGTGGTACATGTTTCTTTGGCACCATTGGATGGGTGACACGTGGTAAGCTCAGACGGTGAAATGTGTCCCCAGTAAGTTTATGTCAAATTATGCGAGGTATGGGTGGTTCGACCCTGCAACCTCTAGCACACCAACAAAGCCATATTCCATCCCTGCTATGCATTGTTTCTTAACTCTATAGTGTTGTCTCTTTAACTTAAATTGTAATGTTTTGCAATTTGGGGGGGGACAACCAATGGTCCCAACCTGCTGGCAGCCCCAAGGTGGCAGTCACATAACATTTAAAAACCATGATAGCTAACTGTAACCAGCACCTACCAACCACAATTCTGGCGGCTGAGGGTGTGGTCACATGTCACATGGTGACATAAAATTGCAACGTGATGGTTGTCTATACTGTAACCTCCGGCGGTATATAATGTGTTCACTTGTGAGGAGGTAACAACATAATGCGAAGATTTTGGAAAAGGTTGAAATGGAACTATGTTGACTCTGAGTTTCGCTCCAATGCAGAGTTTCAAAACTTTAAACTGCGAAGTTTCAAAACTTTAAATAACAGATTTTAAGGCGGGGGGTTGACATGTGACCACCCCACCCTAACCGCTTGCATTTAAATCAGACATTCTATTCTGGTGGGATTTGTGGAGGCGCCCTAAATTTGAGGGTTTTAACGAAAATTAACTCTAGTTATGTATAGTTCTCCACATTTAGTGGAGTTTTTCTAGCTGATATTTGGAAAAATGCTTTGGGAGGTCAATTTTCGACCAATTTGGGTGAAACAAGAGTCTACCTAGACTAATTTGAGCATTCTGGAGCTACTGGTGTACAAAAAACAACCATTAGAGGTTTGTAAACATATTTATTTTCAATTTTGAGCATAATGAAAAAGAGAGACATGCCATTAGGAGTTGGACCAGCAGATTTAGCCCAGGAGGGGTGAACTGCTTCATCATGCCTACTATGTAAAACTTATGTGTAATGTTATTTCTCTGTTATACACTGATGTAAAGTGTTATTTAGGCTTATTTACATGGTTAAAACTCACAAATTCATCTATGTTTCATGGTTAAAAAACTCATTCCTTAAGAAAACAAATGGAGAAAAATTGTACATGTTTTTATTACTGAAAGGACACTTAGCATAGTAAAATAATACACTCCTTTCAGATTACGCTGGTATCAGAGATTGAGTTTAATCTCTGGTGTTGTTGTGTGCAAATATTTTTTTAACTATTTGCAAGGGTTTTCATGCTTAATAGGCTCAAGCTTAAGAGAGGAGAAGGAAAATTGGTGGAAGCAAGAGGTTCTCAAATCTAGCCACAGAAAAGGAGGGAAATATTGCCACATTCTCTACCACTTGGTTCACCTCCAAAAGAATCGGAAGAAGCAATAAGAATTCTTCCTTAGGAAGAATAAATCCATGAAGAGGTGGATCCCAAAGAAGAAGAAAGAGTGTTCAGGAAAGTATTCCTTGACATGACAGAAATGGTTAGAGTCATTTATCAAGAAAGGAATGAAATACTAGAAGGGGAAGGATCCAAACTTCATAAGGAAGGTCAGGAATCATTAGGAGGTCACAATGATGAAGATAAATCAAAGAAGGGCAATGGAGGAAATGGAGGCAGTGGAAAGTCACCATCCTCACCCTCATCATCATCATCCTCTAATTCATCTTCAGTACACCAGTCACACAAATCAAAGAATACCGGTAAAAGTCCTTTTATAAAACTTGATGTTAAGTTTTAATTTCCAATTCTTAATGTTGAAGTCAATGAAGAAAATCTTGATAATTGGATTAGGCAATTGGAGGTTGATTTGAGAATTCAGAACCTTCATGTTGATGATACAAAAATCTAACTAGCTTCATTGAGAATGGAAGGTGAAACACTTGTTTGGT
Organism: Pinus albicaulis; assembly: GCA_034641835.2. Lineage (NCBI taxonomy): Eukaryota > Viridiplantae > Streptophyta > Pinopsida > Pinales > Pinaceae > Pinus > Pinus albicaulis. The sequence goes on from CM076578.1 coordinate 1,470,036,664, forward strand.
CGGAAGCCAAGAAAAAGGAGGAGATAAAAAATCATGGTAATATTATCCTATGATGGACTAATTTCATTACTGCAATAAAACAACAATTTTATCCTTTAGCTCACATGCATGAAGCCATAATGAACTGGAAAAATTTTAGACAATTGAAAGGACAGAATGTGCAAGAATACACCCTAGAATTTAGGAGAAGAGCTCTCTTATTAGGGGTAGATTTTTAGAGCCAAGATACTTTTCTCAAGTACATAGGAGGCTTACATAGCTACCTAAGACATACTATTTTCATGTTTAACCCTACAATATTAGATGAAGTTTATGTTAAGGCCACAAATCTAGAAGCTAGAGGGAAAGACATTACTAATGAGACTAGGAAGAAACCTTTTAAGGGGAGTAACAAAGAGAAGACCTCAAAAGGTAAGAGAAAAAATAATTCATCTATCAAGAAAGAGGGAGAGAAAGTGGTTTGTAAGCATTGTTCAAGATAAGGACACGAAGAGAAAAATTGTTGGAAATTACATCTTGAAAAGAGACCCAAGTATAACAATAAAAAAGGGAATTAGAAAACTGTAGCTACAACTCAACGTGACTTAGGAGAGGATTCAGGTGATGAAACTAAAATTGTATCCATGGGATTGAATAACACGAAGGGGGAAGAAATAGAAACAAAACCTAGTACTAGTACATCAAACTGTCACATACAAGCTCCAAATGAAGAAGAGAGAATTGAACTGTTTCATGTGAGGGTCATATCCAAACATACCAAGATTGACACACTATTTGACAGTGGGTCACAGGAAAACTTAATTTATGAAGACTTGGTAAAGAAACTTAATCTTCAGACCATTCCACATCCAAAACCATATCCACTTGGGTGGATTTGTAAGGATGCAAATTTACATGTTTCAAAGAAGTGTATGTTGTGCTTTGCAATAACTGCACATTTTGTTCACACAGTTGAATTATATTGGTTCCTCTTGATATTACAGGTGTTGTGTTGGGAATTCCTTACTTGTATGACATGAAAGCATTCTTCCATCACCATGAGAACAAATACCATTTATTCAAATATGGAAAGGATTTCATTGTTAGAGCACATCGCAAGAACACAAATATTGCAATGGTAAATGCTGGACAGGTAAAGAGGCTGGTGAATTCAAGTAAGAATTTTTTCTTCTAATGATTAAGCCTAAAGCTGATGTTAATAATGAGTCATTTGAGGATTGTGATCCTAACTTGAAATCATATTTATATGATGTAGTTTATTCACATAATGAGATGTTTCAGGAGCCAACAGGATTGCCTCCAAAAAGGGAGATTCAACATGAGATTCAGTTGCAACAAGATTGTCCTCTTCCAAACATCAGCATGTATCACATGTCGATAATAGAGAATGATGAAATAAAGAGGAAAATGAAGTACATGTTGAATAAGGGACTCATAAGGCCAACCACTTTGCCATGTGGTTCACCCATAGTTTTAATTCTGAAGAAAGATGGGACTTGGTGCATGTGTGTCGACTTCAGAGCTTTGAACAAGATAATGGTAAAGAATCGATACCCACTCCGAAGGATAGATGATTTGATAGATCAACTGAAAGAAGCAATGTTTTTCACTAAGTTAGATTTAAGAAGTATAATATTGATAAAGTAAGAATTGCAGAAAGTGATATGTGGAAGACTGCATTCAAAACCAAACAAGGACTCTTTACGTGGTTGGTTATGTTGTTTGGTTTGTGTAATTCACCAACAAAATGCGTGCGTGTTATGGATAATTTTTTGCATCCATTTATTGATGAATTTGTGATTGTGTATTTAGATGATATACTCATTTTCCACAAAACAAGATATGAACATGTCTTTCATGTGAAAAGGGTGCTTGATGTTTTGAAGAAAGAGTAATTATTTATTAAGATGTCAAAGTGTGAATTTTGAAAGACTTATCTGGTTTATTTGGGACACATTGTAGGAGGAGGCGAGTTGAGAATTGATCCTTCTAAGGTGGAAGCCATTGTGAATTAGACCACTCCCAAAATAGTAACCGAGGTAAGAAGTTTCTTAGGCACATCTCAGTATTGGAGAAAGTTTATTGCTAATATTTTTGCCATACCATCTCCTATGTATGTAGTGATAAGTGTGAAGAAATTATTCCAATGGGGAGGCAAACAAAAACAATATTTTTAATATTTAAAGTACATGATCAGTTCAAATCCGGTCCTTTCATTATAGAATTGGAGACATCCATTCAAGATACAAACCGATGCTAGTGATTATGCCATGGGCGTAGTACTTTTGGAGCATGTTAAGCCTATCAATTTTCTTTTTTAAAACATTCAGTGGTGCTGTAACTAATTATCCTACATATGAAAAAGAACTGTATGCATTGGTACAAAGCATCAAGAAGTGGAAACACTACTTGATGTGTAAAGAGACGATTATACATACCGATCACCAACCATTATAGTAATTGCAGTCGCAAACAAAATTGCAATAATCACGACATTTCAGGTGGATGGGATTTCTTCAACAGTTTCCCTTGGTTATAAGGTACAAGAAAGGTATAATTTTCAAGAAAGTTGCTGATATGCTTTCAAGGACAATTATAAGTTCTTTTAATTTACTTAAAAATGATTCTATTGTACATGAGAGTTACATAGAACAATATGCATCTGATGCTGATTTTCAAGATGTGTATGCTAGTTTGAGTGAGGGGAATTGAGTTGAGGAAAATGATAATCACATCCACAACAATTTGCTATTTCATTTGGGCAAGATGTGTATACCACAAGGAGAGAGACTTAGTGTCATGAGAGAGGCTCATTCATCTCTTATTGCTGGACACTTTGGGGTAAGAAAAACAGTGGCACATCTACAGATGTATTTCTATTGGCCTCGCATGATATATAGGGTGTGATGTTTTATAAGAGGATGTTATATGTATGCAATAAGCAAGCCTAGCAATAGGAAGCTTGGGTTGTACACGCCACTACCGGTACCATGAAGGCCATGGGAGAGTATCTCCATGGACTTTGTTGGAGGTCTACCTATGTCAAGAAAACAACATGATTATCTTTATGTAGTTATGGATAGATTTAGTAAAATGTGTATAATTATGCAATGTAAGAATACCATTACTGCTGAACAAAATTCTGAACTTTATTTTCAACATGTATGGGTTCGTTATGGTTTTCCAACTTCTATTGTTAGTGACAAGGATTCCAGGTGGGTTGGGAATTTTTGGTCCAATATTGGGAAGATGATGGGCACAATGTTGAAAAAGAGTATTTCTTTTCATCCGTAAACTGATGGCCAAACCAAGGTAGTGAAAAAAACCATTGTGCATCTATTGAGAGGATATTTCAGCAAACATCCCAAGTTGTGGGATGAACAACTGCATTACATTCAACACGCTTACAACTGGGCAAAGCACTCTTCTAAAAGTACTTCACCTTTTGAAATCTTCTTTGGGTATTTTCCGAAATTGCCATTAGACTTCATCTTTGAGAAGGATGTTGCAACTGATGGGCATAGTGATATTGAAAAGGCTCGAAAGTTCATTGATAAAATTCAGATTATTCATCAACAAGTTCAAGAACAGCTTGAGAAGAGTCAAAGCAAATACAAGGAGATGCATGACGAACATAGAGTTGAACAGAAGTTTCAAGAAGGAGATGAAGTATGGTTTCACATAAGCAAAGAAAGGATGCAAGGAGAAGGTAAAAATCTTAAGCCCATTCACTATTTTCTATTTAAGATCATTAAACAATTTGGTAACAATGCATTTCAACTTGACTTTCCTTCATAGATGCAAATGTATTCCATTGTCAATGTGGAAAATTTACATTTGTATGAGCCTCCTTTGATTTATGATCAAGGGAGTGATGTAAAACTACCATCTATAGAATATTTCTTGCCATAATTTGTGGATGAGCTCAAGGAGGATACCATCCTTGACAAGAGGAAACACACTTCTAAGAGGGGAAGTGTCGATTATCTTCGAATTAGGCTCAAGGGAAGCAAACCAAGTAAGACAAGGTGGATGGAAATTGAAAAGGTGAGGGAGCTATACCCTCATATTTTGAACAGTTAATTAAAGTATTATGGGGTCCAAAATGTTCCTAATGGGGAGGTTTGATCAGGAGATCATGTGTTTTGCTCTAAATTGAAAGTTCTCGAAACTATACTAAACCTAAATGAGCGGAAAGGTCTCGTCATTGCGATTTTGACGCCATGAACGGTTTGAAAAACTGATATTGTACGAGGAAGATATCACGTTCTCTACGTTTTCCTAAACAAATAAAATTTTTGTGACAGGGTGACCGGGATGCCCAGTTAGCATGAATTTACATTTAGCAGGTGGCATATACTGGGAATATTCCTTTTTCTCATATCCAATTAGATTTCATCACGTGGTGCGACCAAGACTATTGGATGGAGTGGTACGTGGTTATTTGGAACTGTTGGATGGGTGACACGTGGCAAGCCCAGAGGCTCCCACATGTCCCCAGGAATTTTATGTAAAATTATGTTAGGTCCGAGGGGTTCGACCCTGCGACCTCTAGCACACCAAAAAATCCCTCCACCGTCTCCACTATACATTGTTCCTTAACTCTATGCTGTTTTTTCTTTAACTTAAACTGTAATTTTTTGCAATTTGGAGGGGTGGGGACCACCAGAGGTCCCAACCCGCTAGCGGCCCCAAGGTGGTGGACACATAAAATTTAAAAACCATGAAAACTAATTGTAACTGGCAGCTACAAACCACTATTCTGGGGGTTGGGGACGTGGTCACATGTCACACAGTGACATAAAATTGCAACGTGATGGTTGTCTATACCTTAACCTCTAGCGGTATATAATGTGCTCACATGCGAGGAGGTAACAAAATAATACAACGGTTTCGGAAAAGGTTAAAATGGAACTATGTTGACTCTGAGTTCCACTCCAATGCGGAGTTTCAAAACTTCAAACCATGGAGTTTAGGGTGTGGGGTAGGCATGTGACCACCCTTCCCTAACCACTTGCATTTAAATCAAACAGTCTATTCCGATAGGATTTGTGGAGGCGCCCTAAATTTAGGGGTTTTAACCAAAATTAACTCCAATTATGTATAGTTCTCCACATTTAGTGGAGTTTTTCTAGGTGATATTGGGAAAAATGCTTTGGGAGGTCCATTTTCGACCAATTTGGGTGAAACAAGAGTCTACCTAGACTAATTTGAGCATTCTGGAGACACTTGTGCAGAGAGAAAAAATCATTAGAGGCTTGTAAACACATGTATTTGCAATTTTGAGAATAATTACAAAGAGGGACATGCCATTGGGAGCCAGACCAACAAATGTAGCCAAGGAGGGGTGAACTGCTTCATCATGCTTCCTATGTAAAACTTATGTGTGATGTTATTTCTTTGTTATACACTGTTGTATAGTGTTATTTAGGCCTATTTACATGCTTGAAACTCACAAATTCATCTATGTTTCATGGTTAAAAAACTCATTCGTTAAGAAAAAAAACGGAGACAAATTGTACATGTTTTTATTACTGAAAGGATACTTATCACAACAAACTAATACACTCCTTTCAGATTAATATCAATGACCTCTATCATTAAATTTGGATGTGTAGTACCTTGGAATTAAGCTTGAACTTGTTGTTTTCTCTGGTATGCCTTTTTTTGGTACCAACAACAGGTTTGGTTTCCTCTTTCTTCTTCTTACTACTGATCTCATATCCAACATCTTTGAGAAGTTCTTCATAAGATGTGTTAGGTTGATAATCTCTCTGTATTTTCTACTAAATATCTACTTCTAGAATTTCTGGTAGCATCTGCACTTTAGATTTATTTACAGTTGAAAAACTTTGTATTCGAGCTCTAGTGTAGACATTAGGAAAAATAGGAATGGGGGAAACCATTTTCATAGACTTGGGTTTATCAATTGAGGAGATCTCTCCTTTCTCCGGCTTTCTCTCAGCCTTGACTGAAGAAACCTTTTCTTTCCTGCTCTTGGCATTATGGATGTTCTCCTTTATAGCCTTCCTCTTGGTTCTTTTTGCAAGCTGAGGGTGTTGTTGTGAGGATGGAGGTGTAGGTGCAGGTTGGCCTACCCTATAAAACAAGAAATGGTCCTAGTTTTGATTTCTTTTCCTTAAATCTTCTTCAATTAAAACCTTGATGAGAGCTTGATGATACAAGCTATATTGTGAAGCAGTAATGTGATTTTGGATCCTTGTTGACATATTTGTCACACTCTTTAGAAATAAGTATGGAAAATTTAAGGTCTTCATTCCTGAAACATGAAAAAGAAATCTAATATGATAGATAAACACAATTGTATACCTCCTTTCACAAGTGACATAAATCTTGATGAGTTTAACAGCTTCTACCCAGTCATTTTTGAGATAGGTTCTTGGAATTCCCTTGGCCGAGTTGGGATCTCTGTGTGCATCCTTGAGGAAACTGTTGAGGTCTCCTCTAGTGGTAACTTGAACTTTAAACCACCTCCCTCCTTCATGTGGAAGGTTAAATGCTTTAGCAATCTAGTTTGTTGAAACCTACAATGTAAAACCATTGAATATGGCTTCTTGTCCATTGAAAGATTTTGCAAATTCTTGAGCTACTCCTAAGTGAGAGATTTCTAGTCTAGTGCAAAAGGAATACCACCCTACCTGGATAAACAATATTCTCACATCCAAATTCGAATCCACTAGTTCAACACCCCATGGCTCAATTCATTTTATCTTCCCTTATCTTTTAGTCATCTTCAGAAATTAATAACTCTATCTCTGAAATTGATTGGTGGCAGAGCTATAAGAGCTTCACCCAATAAGTTTTTCTCGTGTTTTCATTTGAAATCATGTCTAAAATATAGACTCCTCCTTAAAATGCAACTCTATGAAACTTGATCTCCAACATCTAGGCTCACAGCTAATAATGCTCCTGCTTTTTTGATGGTTTTAAAACAACAACCATGGTTCATCACCCCATGCAATAGATTTCCATGATGGAAATATCCTTGACCATAGTGTGCACCATGTGATGGCCATAATAATCTTCAGTTGGCTATGTAAATTTGGATAGAACGCTACAGATGGCCTGAGGAAAGCGGATCTGTGACTAGCAATCAAATCCGTTGTTTTGCTAATTATTGGCCTAAATTTTCAGTAATGTTGCTATGTGAACAACCAAATAGTCATTTCATTAAGACTAATGATCCACGATATTCTCTATTCAAAAAACACGTACCTTGACATGAGATTAAATTGACTTGGTTGACAAAAAAAACGAGATTAACGGTTGGGTTTATTACTGTAGGTTGACACATATGCACTATGTGTATACCATGACTTAACTTGAAAATAAATTTCCACATACGACTCCTATCATATGATATAAATAATTTAAAAAATATTTGAAATGTATTTACACCGTAACACATGGCTTGACAAAGTGGATGCACTTTTTCGTTTATTTTTAAAAACATGGGAAGTTATCAAAATTTTCGGTAGCATCGGAATAAAAAAAAACAATCAGAAACAAGAAAATAACAGACTGTCCGAGAAGACTAAAAAAAAGTGCTATTAGAAATTTCGGTAGTGGTCAATTTTTTTTTTGAAAATTTCAAATTCTAATCCTAAAAGAAAAAAATTTAAAATGGACTCATGACTTAACAAAGAACTATGCTAACATTGGCTCCACATTGGATAGAGATCTCCCTGCGAGGTTCTAAGAACCTTTTGTAGTTTCAATGCATTTTCATTGGGCTATGGAATTTTATTATGAAACACACCGGTATTTACAATGAACTTAGGCCACCAACAGCCTTAGTAAAATAATTTCTTGAGAAAGCACCCATTGAATGGGCCTCCAAACAGTTATGTCCCATCAATATGTTGCAAATCGAAAGTATTGTTCTGTAGAATATCTGAGATTCTGAAAGGACCAAGCCATAAAGCATCAAATTTGGAATTCTTACCTAGATCTTGATTTCGTGCATCCCATTTCAACACCAGATCTCGAATATGAAAATATTCTTTTTTGGTTCCTCTATCAAAAGATTTATGTATATCTTGCTGATATTTTCTCAGCAAATCATATTGTTGTGCTCACTTTTTCCGCACTTCTATGATTTGATAAATTCTCCTATTCATGTCATTTGGCTAAGCTTCATGATCTTACAGAAATTTAGCTACATGAATGGCCAATTGGACTAGAAAAACAACATCAGTTCCATAAACCATTTGAAAAGGTGATGTATTAATAGACTTTTTGATAGTCACCCTATCAGCCCATAAAGCAAACTTCAGTTTTAAATCCCATGCTTTCTTGTTTTGCTCCAATATTTTGGTGATGATTCTTACCAAAATTTTGTTTGATGATTTAGCTAAACCATTCCCTTAGGGATAGTAAATTGTAGAGTGAGTGAGATAAATACCATAATCTTCACAAAAATTTACCAATAGAGTAGTTTTAAAAGCAGTTGCATTATCTACTACTAACCTTGATGGACATCCAAATCGGGTTATGATTCCTTCTAGAAAATTAATGATGACTTTATGAGTAGCATTCCTGGTAGGTATTGCTTCAATCCATTTGGTGAAGTAATCATTTGCAACAAGAATCCAACGATGTTTTCAACTTGACGGTGGATGAATTTCTCCAATGAAATATAAGCCCTGTTGTTGAAAATGTGAAAAAACAACTATGGGCTTGAGAGGAAAAGACTTCAACTATTTCGTACCAGTGAAATTTTGACATTTTTCACATGCTCTCACCTTATCACATACATCATAAAATAAGCTAGGCCAAAAGTAGCCAGCTCTTAGTATTTTATTTTCAGTAGTTCACCAATAATGATTACCTCCACACACACTACTATGCATGTCAAAAATAACTTTCTTGGACTCATCTGGGTCAATGCATCTAAAAAAAAATCCTGTAGGAACTTTCTAATACAAATAATTACCTTTAATGTAGAATTTAATAGTTTTCAGCTTCAAATATCTTACTCTTCTTTTATCATAATTTGGAGGAGGTTTAAAATTTTTCAGAAACTAGATGATATCCTTATACCAACTACACTAAAAAAGCTTTACATCCATTACCATGGTATCAATAAGTTCAGAAATATCTGTTGAGCCTCAAAATTGTGCTTCCTTTCATCTTACTTTACCTCATTTTCCTTTGTCCATTGATATCCTAGACCCAATTTATCAATGAATTTAGTTAAAATTACTTTTAGAATGATTTACATGACTGACTTGCTAAGTTTTCTGATTTTTGCCATTGTAATGCATTTTGACCGGAACTAGCTGCAGAATGCAGACATTCCGTAGCTAACCAGCAATTCTGCAGTTGTCTTCACGTTTGGGTATGTTCCAGGTGGCCTCTCAAGAAAAACCACATATGGGCATATTCCACGTCATGTCTACATTGTTCGTTGCTCACCATGAAGGAAGAAACAAATTCTGGATATGGTTTTGGTACGTGGGAACACATTTAGGAAGGCGGACTTCTATTAGGACTGTTTCAGTCCAGATGTCCTTTTCCTTTTTATGTTGCCACTTCAAGAGTCCTAATGTGATTTCGATAAGGAAAGACAATGATCCTGGAATTGTTGCAAGTCTTTTTATGTACATTTGTTATATAAACACTTGGGAAACCGAGAGCTAGGCTAGATTTTGTTCTAGATTTTGCTTAGATTCTGTGCTACATTTCTGAAGACGCAGATTGCTCTGTTCAAGTTATTTCTCTTTTAATGAAGCAGACAGTGTTGTTTTGAAAGCGTTGATTTGATTTGGAGTTAGATTCCGTCAGGTGGTAGAGGGTCCCTGCCTCTTGCACGGATTTATTTGCGTAATTTAGATAAGTATCATAGCTGCATTTACATTTTTTTTTTGAAGTTGAATTCGTAGTTGTTTTCATTAGTTACTATAGTTATAACTCATTCTAAAAACTCTTCCAAAAGAAGAAGCTCTTCCAAAAGATTATGAAAATTAATGGGAAATGGCTATAGTATTGTAGGATTTAATTGTAATCTCTTTTGTTCACCATCACAGTTATACTTATGCTAAATACTCTTCCACAAGAAGAAACTCTTCCAATAAATCCTTATAATGTTTTAAGCATGATTGTGATCCTGAACGCTTCATTTGTGTGTTTGCACTAAGTACCATAGCTGTCCTTGCTCTTAAACGCTTGTCCAAAATATCATAATGATGAGTGGGAGATAGCCATGATATCTTAGTTTTTAATTGCTTTCAGTCTTTATGTTCGCATTTGCACTAAATTACACAGTCAGGATTGTTCTAAGAAACTCTTCCAAAATACCAATCATGATGGACAAACAGACTGTATAATTCCATAGAATAATGCATGATAGCATAGTTAGGATACTCCGGAGTTTAATTGCACTTAACTCATGTTCAGTTGTTTTGTTTTAAGTTTGATAATGACTCGTAGTTTAACACTGTTTTAGATTAGTGACATCTTAAGTACAGTTTTAGCTTCACTCATTGCATTGGCACTCCACATTCAGTTGTCATTCACTGCATATTATATTACTTCAGTTGTTAAACTTAAAAAAACAACCTTCATTATTTACAAACCTCTTCTTGTTCTAAAATCCATAATTGATTCATAACCATATGAACAGAAGACAATATCATTTTAAGGCCTGAAGTACTTCTGCAACTTCCTGATCATCTTACAAACAAACATTTCCTCAAAAGACTATTTTAAAAAATCTCTAACCTTTGAGTGAAGTGTAGTGTTATCAAACTAAGTGGCAGAATAGAGTTAGGAACTAGCCTTAGAGTAAAAGACCTTATGATGGTATTAATGTTTTACTCCAATTATGCTTCAACAAATCTCTAATCAAGGACAAAATGTTGCATCATTATAAGTTAGTTGTTTAACTGTTTAGATAGGAGGATTTGCATACTTAATTGACCATGTCTCAAGCTCTCTCTCAAAACACCTTTGATGAAAGCATTTGACAAGTTGAGTTTATGTTTTGAATCATTTGTTTAAAAGTCATTATCAAGCTTTGTTTATGCTTAGTCATAGTTTAGATTTGATTCTGTTTCAGTATTGCATTTGCATTGGTCATTTGTCATCAACCAATTAGGCTTCACTCTGTTTTTAATCATTAGCTCCTTTGCATTAGCTTTCTAGTCATTTTCCTTGTGAATATAAAACTACCAAAAGACCAAAAACATCATAAATCATCACAAAAGACCAAAAAAATTATAAAACACTACACACAACGCATTAAGAAACAAACACCTAGGTACATACAATACACTTCACTTCAACAGTTTACCAACCCTAGTTGACAATTAAATGAGCTCAATTTAGGAGACTAGATTGAGACCAAACATTTTGGCGCCATTGCTGGGGAAGTGAAAACTAGGTAACCTTTGTTTTTTAACATCCAAAAACAATTTTATGCGTAGGGAGAGAGATTCAAGGGGAAGATTTATAAGCAGCAGAGGCAGAAGTTTGATTTCTAGAACACCACTTGTTTCATATAGATCCAGAGCTAGTACACCTTCAACTCAAACCCATCTTCCATCCTTTACTGATCCTGGACTTCTAGAAGACCTGAAATCAGATATCCCATTAGAGAAACCTTCCACTTCATCCACTAAACATGCCATAGAAGAAGATCTAAAGACTCCTGGTAGGGACATAAATCTTTCCACTTCCACAGGAGAGTCAACCATGGCAGAAGAAGGAGGAGGAGGAGTTTTTAATGGAAAACACACACTATTTGGAGGTAGAGGTAGAGGTAGAGGAGAAGGAGGTAGAGGTGCAGATGGAGGAAGAGGTAGAACAGGAAGCTCTTTTGGGTTCCCTATAATTGATGAAGAAACCAATACAACCATGAAAAATATTTCACCCTCTGTCCTTCCAAACTTCTATGGACTTAAAACTGAAGATCCTGAAATCTTCTTATTCGAATTCGAAGTGCTGTGTAGAACTTATGACTACTTACAAGATGCTCAAAAACTGAAATTATTTCCTTCAACTTTGAAGGGAGCAGCATTGAAGTGGTTTATGAGTCTGATCGGCAGTTCTATTAGAACATGGGAAGACATGAAACAAGCATTTCTAGAGAGATATTTGGATTATTGTATGCCAGTTAGTCATAAGGAAGAAGTGTTCAAGATGTTACAAAAAGAAAATGAAAATTTGGAAGATTTGTTGGAGAGATTTAATTACAATATCAAAAGAGCAAAAATGGAAAACCTAGATCAAGACACCTTAAAAGCTCTTTTGTTGAAAACAATTAGGGATGAATGGTTGGATATCCTTAACATGATGGGAAAAGGGGATATATCACAACTCACATTACCTAAAATATCTAAGTTATGTATCAACCTTTCAAGAGGGAAATCTAAAACTGTCAAAGGTCCAAGAGATCCTCCTCTTGCAAGGGAAAGTAAGTCTGCTTCTGGGACAGTAAGTAGATCAGAAATAGGTCACATGCTTGATGATTTTAAATCTGACATCTTAGGGAGTCTTAGTGAACAAATAGACACCCTCAAGATACAAAACAAGAAAAAGGTTGAATCTGATTCCTTGGCAATCTTTTGTCCCAAATGTAGAAAGAAACATGCCTTGAGAGAGTGTCCTTTGGATGTAAAAGTTGTAGAAAACTGTGTCATTTGTTCTGAAAAACATGAGACCAAGAATTGTCCTTCTCTTCCGGGTCTCAAAGCTATCTTTCAGGAGGAAAATCCTACAGATTCCACAGAGTCTCTCAATTTTTTATCTAGAAGGCCTTGGTAGGGACCTCAAACACAAGGATTCCATTATCAAATGTATAAACAACCTCCACATTGGAATTCTTGGCAGAAACCTTGGCCCCAATTTCAAAATAAATCTCAGTCCTGGGCACAAGGAACACAAAGTCCCTATGGAAGATACTCTCCATACTATCAGTATCCACCATCCTATCCACCATACCCACATTTTTGTCCTCAAAATCCTCAACAAAATTTTCCTCAAAATCTTCAACAAAATTTTCAACAAAATCCTCAACAACATCATCAGAACCAACCACATCAAAATCAACCACTTTCATTACCATTCCCTAAAAAATAAAATCAATTGCCTGCTCAACCCATACCAAACCCCAATAATAAGAACCCTCAGAATACATACATGATAGAAGGCCAACAATTTCCAACTTATTTAATTACTCCTTTAGACCTTAGTGATGTTCAACTGAGGTCTGGAAGAATACTTGAAAAGAGGAAACCTTCTATGATCATACAAGAACAAGATAATTCTGAGGAAGACTCCCTACGGGTGAATAAAATTCTTGAGGAAGACACATCCTTTCAAGACCCAAACACTGAAAAACTAAAACAAAAAGATTCAATAAATCCAACTCCTGTATTAGAGCAACCATCTACATCTACTTCTATACCTCCTTTTCTGGAAAGATTACAAATTGATAGAGGTGTAGAAAAAAAAATCATTGTGCCTAATTATGATTTCTTAGATGAGCTGAGAAATGTTTGAATTAAAATTCCATTATTACAAGCCATCAAAGAAATCCCAATTTTAGCCAAAACAATAAAGGAGTTGAGTATGAAGACAACAAGAAAAAGAATAAGAGAAACAAAGAAAATTCAACTGGTAGGACAAATAGCAGACATTATTATGGGCAAGATTGCTATTCCAAAGTATCTTGACCCAGGAAATCCAGTTGTCAAAATTCACATCAATGGAATTGAAATTCAAAACACACTCATTGATTTAGGAGCAGCAATAAATATCATGAGTAGACAAATCATGGACAAACTGAAACTTCCTAATCTTCTCTTTACACCCACACTATTACAATTAGCAGATAGATCTGTGATCAGACCAGATGGGGTAATAGAAGACATTCCAGTGTCCCTAGACTCTTGGGAGTACCCTGTGGATTTCATGATCCTAACTCCTAAGAATAATCTAGGAGGCCATCATGTTATACTAGGAAGACCTTGGTTGGCTACAGCTGATGCTTTTATTAGTTGTAGGTCCGGTGATATGTATATTTATGATGGTAGTTCAACTAAGAAATTCACTTTATATCCTCCAGCTAGGACAATTACAGATCTAGATGACACTCAATGGATAGAGGATGAAGAAGATTTACAACCACTCTTCACAATTTCAGAAATTAGTGAAGATAATCAAATTCTGAATACTCTAGAAAACTTTGAATCCTCTCCAGAACACAAACATGAATCATTTCAGGAGGGATCCAATATTGAATTTTTGTCATCTACGCAGATGTCTCTTCATTCTATGGACAAATTTGGCAGCTCTACAAGTGATATTTTTCCAGGCAAAACTTTGAACATAAACAAGAACCTAGAAAAATCTCAACAAGAAGAGTTAATCAAAGTATTACAGAGACATTCTTCTACATATGCATGGGAGTACACTGACATGAAAGGGATAATACCCAAGACTTGTACTCATCACATCTATATAGAGGCAAATTGCAAACCAATCAGACAGCCTCAAAGATGGATGAATCCAAATCTTAGGGAAATTGTTAAAGAATAATTGCAAAAATTGTTAAATGTTAATTTTATCTATCCTATTTCAGATAGTCAGTGGGTTTCTCCTTTGGTAATTTTGCCAAAGAAAAATGGAAAATGGAGGGTGTGTGTTGACTATCGAGAACTAAATAAAGCTACTCTTAAAGACCATTTTCCCTTACCTTTCATAGATCAAGTATTAGATACATTAGCTGGCAAAAAGTACTTCTCATTCCTAGATGGGTTTAGTGGTTACAATCAAATCCAAGTAGCACTTGAAGACCAAGACAAAACCACATTCACCTGTCCTTGGGGTACCTATGCTTACCAAGTATTGCCATTTGGATTATGCAATGCACCTGCAACATTCCAAAGGGTAGTATTAGGAATTTTTCTGGATCTAATACATGACTGTGTAGAGGTGTACATGGATGATTTCACAGTTTACGGGAACACATTTGAAGAGTCTTTAGAAAACTTGGAAAAAGTCTTAAAAAATGTCAAGAAGAAAACCTTTCACTTAGTCATGAAAAATGTTTTATGATGTTTACTGAAGGTATTGTTTTAGGGCACCATATTTCAGGGGATGGGATTAGAGTTGATGAGTCAAAAGTTGAAGTCATCTCTAACCTATCTATTCCAAGTTTTCAAAGAGATGTTAGAAGTTTTCTAGGATTTGCAGGGTATTATCGGAGATTTATAGAAAACTTCACCAAGATAGCATCTCCACTCTTCAAATTACTTACCAAAGATTGTTAATTCAAGTGGACTTCTGATTACCAGTTAGCTTTTGAAACCCTGAAAACCAAAATTTCTGAAGCACCTATATTAAGGGGACCTAACTGGAAGTTACCTTTTCATATCTCGACAAATGCTTCTGATACAGCTCTAGGAGCAGTATTGGGACAGAAAGATTTGATTCCCTATGCCATCTATTATATCAGTAAAAATTTGACTCCTGCAGAGTTAAACTATACTGTAACTGAAAAAGAGTTTTTAGCTATTGTTCATGCCATAAACAAGTTTAGACACTATATAACAGGCTATGAAACTTTTGTTCATACTGATCATTCTGCAATTAGATACTTAATGAAAAAATCAATCACTAATGGCAGAGTTATAAGATGGTTGTTGCTCTTACAAGAATTCAACATTACTATTCTAGATAGGCCTGGAAAACAAAACACAGTAGCTGATTTCCTATCTAGACTCCAAAATATCAAAGATGACACTCCAGTTGAAGATCAATTTCTTGATGAATATCTTTTTGCAATCTCTACTCAAACTCCATGGTTTGCTGATATTGCTAATTATTTAGTTTCAGGAAAATTTCCTTCAATTATGAATGCAAGGGATAAAAAAAAAAATCATTTGTGATAGTGCAAAATATTCATGGGTTGCTAATGAGTTGTACAAGATAGGTCCAGATTTGATCATTAGAAGGTGTGTTCGTGAAGATGAGATGCCTGAGATTCTCAAGGCATGTCATGATGAACCTTGTGGCGGACACTTTGCAGATAAGAGGACAGCCTATAAGATCCTTAATTTAGGATATTATTGGCCATCCTTATTTAAAGATGCTAAAGAGTATGTCAAAAGGTGTGACAGTTGCCAAAGGGTAGGGAAACCTTCTCCTTCAAGTGAGATGCCATTACAACCTCAGGTACATATTGAACCTCTTGAAAAATGGGCTTTGGATTTTGTAGGACCTATTAGTCCTCCATCAAGACAAAAGAAATATATATTAGTTTTCACTGATTATGTTACTAAATGGATAGAAGCTAAACCATTACTTGTTGCTAATGAAGCATCTGTAGTTACTTTTCTTTTTGAGGATATTTTTACTCATTTTGGTGTCCCAAGGGAAATTGTTACAGATCAAGGAGCTCAATTTACATCAAGGCTAGTGGAGCAAATGATGGATAAGTAGAAAATAAGACATAGAAAATCTACTCCTTATCATCCACAAGCAAATGGTCAAGTGGAATCTACTAATAAGGTCATTGAAGGAATCCTAACAAATATTGTTCATTTACATAGAAGAGATTGGGTAGATAGGCTTCCTGAAGCCTTGTGGGCCTATGGAACTACATGGAGAAACACAATAGGCCATACTCCTTATGAAATTGTTTATGGAAAGCAAGTTTTTTTTCCCATAGAGTTCCAGATTCAAACTTTCAAAATGGCAGTTCAGCTAGGACTTGATTTAACGGAGGCACAAAAGCATAGACTGGAGCAAATCAATGAATTGGATGAGATTAGACAAGATGCAGTTCAGAAAAAAAGTCTAGTCCAACAGCAAAGGGCTAGATGGCATGACAAGTACATCAAAGAGAAGAAATTCAAAGAAGGTAACTGGGCTCTCTTGTTTGATTCAAAATTCAAGGATTTTCAAGAAAAATTTCAGACACATTGGCTTGGGCCATATGAAATTGTTGAAATTTTTTATAATGGGGCAGTAAAAATCAGAACTATAGATGAAGAAGAGGTCACTTTTCTTGTGAATGGTCATAGATTGAAGTTGTATCACAAACCACTCTCAAGAGAAGAATTTGTCAAGAAGTTCCAAGAAAGCAGTGATGTGAAGTTAATGAAGAAGAATTTTTCTTCTTCATCAACTTGATTAAATTTTCTGAAGTATTTCTCTTTAAAAAAAAAAAATAATTAAAAAATAAAAATTAAAAAAATAAAAATAAAAAAATAAAGGTATAAACATGAAAACCAATCATTGATTGGCATGTTTATACAGAAAAGATAGGGTGAAAATCAGAGTCTCTCTGACACTCTAACTTTTCCCATTTTGTTTTTGCAAGCAACTGTTACAAAATCATAAGTTCAGATCCATAGTGCTTATGATCCATCTCATTTCATTTCACTTCAATCACTTATCCATCCATATTCCATTTCATTCATTCATTCATACTCTTCTTCATTCCATATTTCATTCATCTCATTCCATACTCCATCCATCTCATTTTCATGTCAAAAGTTAAAGTTTGATGTCTTGCTGTAAATGAATAAAACATGTCATGGATTGCAGGGCAGTTCTTATGTTCTTCCACTCCATTTCATAAACTGAATCCATTTCATTTCATCATCCACTTCATACATATCATAACACATCATCCATCTTCATTCATATCATATAACATTTCACCTATATTCCAAAAACACTCCATTCCATGATTAAAATACTCTACAGGTACATTCTGCAGCTCAACAGACATTCTGCAGCTGATCAGCCATTCTGCAGCCAGACAGTCATTCTGCAGCTACAAATCCTGAAGGCACCAACCAGCAGACATTAGAATTGCAACAAAATGATCCAGAATATCCATGAATAAGAAACATCGAGAAGAATTATGAAGACTCTTCCAAAGGTGAACAAAGAAGACAAAGACTACAAAAATCAAATGAAAAGCAGAGGTAACAAGTTTAGATTATAATGGCATTTCATAAATTTTAGCATAGTTTTAGTTATGAATTGTTTGAAAAGGTTGTTTTAATTATTTTTATTGATCATGACCAATAAACCCTCCACAAACTTTGGATTAAATCTCTCATTTCAAATTCCATACCCGACATCATTTAAGCGGTTCAAATGGTCGAAGTGTTTGAATTCTTCACGTCACCCAACAAAATCATTCAATGATGATTTTCTTTTCCGTTGTAAAAATCTCCGCCATCTTTTCAATCATTAATTCGTTTCCTCCACCTCACTCCATTACCTCATTTCGTGACTACCTCCATCACTCCATTCTGTAGCCGGCACTTCATTCCGCAAACAGAGATATCCTTACCACCGAGAGCAGAGCAAAAGGGTATATCAGTTTGAATATCAAAGCACTATCACCGTGGGCAGAGATTGAGCATTATCACTGTAAACGCAGAAGTATAGCAGTGAAGAATTTGAAGCCATTTGTTACCGAGAGACAGAGGTATAGCAGTGTGAAGAATTTGAAGCCATTTGTTACCGAGAGACAGAGGTATAGCAGTGTGAGAATTTGAAGCCATTTGCCACCGAGAGACAGAGGTATAGCAGTGTGGGAATTTGAAGCCATTTGTCACTGTCAACCAGAGGCATATCAATCCAAAGTTTCATTGTCAACCAAAGGCATATCAGCTCGAAGTTTGAAGCTGTTTTCATTGTCAACCAGAGGCATATCAGTCCGAAGTTTGAAGCTGTTGTCACTATCAATCAGAGGTATATCATTCCGAAGTTTTAAGTCATTGTCATTAAGAACTTGAAGCCATTTCAATTCAAAGGTGAAAGTTATTGTTTCAGAGGGTAGAAAGAGTATTAATCTGAACATTGAAGAAGCAATTATGGGTTTCATTGTAAGAACTGAACCAGTGGGTACAAAATACCTAGAAGGCTACCCTCAATGTAAAGAAATGTTGCAACAGATAGGGTGGCTACAATTTTTGGAGAAATTTAATGGCTTCCACAAAGAAGTCACTAAAACATTAGCAAGATCATTTCAAGGAGTTGAAGTTGAAGTGGGAGATGTTAAATTCACAGTCAATGAAGTTTTCATTGCATAAGCTACGGGATTTCTTAGAAATGGAGAGATATGGTTCAAAAACAGAGAATTCCATCATGAATCGTGGAAGCAAATTCTAAAATCACCAGGTATGGATGTCACTGTGTTTAAGAAAGGAATTCCAAGTTCTGCATTGAAAAATAAATGGAGAAACATACTACTTATTCTGCAAAAATTCATTACAAGTGAGGGTAGATATGGCACATTTTATGTTTACCACATTAGACTGATAATGCATTTTCTAGGGGAAGACTTAAACCTACCCTACTTCTTGATTCAAAGTTTGAAAAAGATGGCTTCCTGTGTTCAAAGAAGGGTTCAATTTTTAGAGACAACTCTATACCATCATGGCTTGGTGAAAATTTTAATTGAACACCATTTAGCCAAAACAAATGATACATGGGACAATTTCTTGATAAGAAATCATTTTGAAGAGCCAAAAGAACCCTCACCTGAACAACAGCCTACAAGGAGAAGTAGAAAATGGAGAGCTTAAAAAATTGAAATTGACAAAACAGTCCAAGAAAGTAGTGAGGAAATCATCTCAGAGAAGTTGACTCAAATAAAGAGACAACTTAAGAAAGAGAAGGTAATCAGGAAATCTGCCACAGAGAGAGGAGAGGGATCTTCTCAGCCAAGAAGAAGCCATAGACTAAAGGGGAAACTAAGGAAAACTCAAATCAAACAACCAGGGGTGATTAATATAGAGGATGAGGAAACATCTATTGAAGAAGATGTTGAAGAGGATTTTAATGAAGGAACCCCTGAAATTGACCCTGCTCAGCAAGAAGTTTATGATTATGTTGAAACTTTGGAAAGGAAAGCTTCAGAGAGCAGAGAGAGAACCCCTAGTCCTCCACTATCCGAAATAGATGTGTTAAGAAGGGATAGGTATGAGCTGGAGATACTTAATAGACACATCAAAAATGAGAATGAAATTTTTAAGGAACAAGTTAAGCTCAAAACCGATATGAACTCAACCTTATCCCTACATATAGACAAAGTGGAAAAGGCTAATGACAATTTGAAGAAGAGGAGCAAGAAGCTAATCAGGGCACTTACCAACCTTAGGTTCAAACTTATCATCAGAAAACCCAGAAGATCTTTAGCTTCCAGGCAAAGGAGAAGGAGAGGATTAGATGTTCTTGCAGAAGCCTCTGAGTTTATAGGATAATTTTCATGAGGACATGCAAGAAGACAGCAGTGGGGGTATGTTGAGCCTCAAAATTGTGCTTCCTTTCATATTACTTTACCTTATTTTCCTTTGTCCATTGAAATCCTAGACCCAATTGATCAATGAATTTAGTTAAAATTACTTTTAGAATGATTTACATGACTGACTTGCTAAGTTTTGTGATTTTTTCCATTGTAATGCATTTTGACCGGAACTAGCTGCAGAATGCAGACATTCCGTAGCTAACCGGCAATTCTGCAGTTGTCTTCACGTTTGGGTATGTTCCAGGTGGCCTCTCAAGAAAAACCGCATATGGGCATATTCCACGTCATGTCTACATTGTTCGTTGCTCACCATGAAGGAAGAAACGAATTCTAGATATGGTTTTGGTACGTGGGAACACATTTATGAAGGCAGACTTCTATTAGGACTGTCTCAGTCCAGATGTCCTTTTCATTTTTATGTTGCCACTTCAAGAGTCCTAATGTGATTTCGATAAGGAAAGACAATGATTCTGGAATTTTTGCAAGTCTTGTTATGTACATTTGTTATATAAACACTTGGGAAACCGAGAGCTAGGCTAGATTTTGTTCTAGATTTTGCTTAGATTCTGTGCTACATTTCTAAAGATGCAGATTTCTCTATTCAAGTTATTTGTCTTTTAATGAAGCAGACAGTGCTGTTTTGAAAGAGTTGATTTGATTTGGAGTTAGATTCTGTCAGGTGGTAGAGGGCCCCTGCCTCTTGCACGGATTTATTTGCGTAATTTAGATAAGTATCCTAGCTGCCTTTACGTTTTTTTTTTTAAGTTGAATTCGTAGTTGTTTTCATTAGTTACTATAGTTATAACTCGTTCTAAAAACTCTTCGAAAAGAAGAAGCTCTTCCAAAAGATTATGAAAATGAATGGGAAATGGCTATAGTATTGTAGGATTTAATTGTAATCTCTTTTGTTCACCATCACAGTTATACTTATGCTAAATACTCTTCCACAAGAAGAAACTCTTCCAAGAAATCCTTATAATGTTTTAAGCATGATTGTGATCCTGAACGCTTCATTTGTGTGTTTGCACTAAGTACCATAGCTGTACTTGCTCTTAAACGCTTGTCCAAAATATCATAATGATGAGTGGGAGATAGCCATGATATCTTAGTTTTTAATTGCTTTCAGTCTTTATGTTCACATTTGCACTAAATTACACAGTCAGGATTGTTCTAAGAAACTCTTCCAAAATACCAATCATGATGGACAAACAGACTGTATAATTCCATAGAATAATGCATGATAGCATAGTTAGGATACTCCGGAGTTTAATTGCACTTAACTCATGTTCAGTTGTTTTGTTTTAAGTTTGATAATGACTTGTAGTTTAACACTGTTTTAGACTAGTGACATCTTAAGTACATTTTTAGCTTCACTCATTGCATTAGCACTTCACATTCAGTTATCATTCACTGCATATTAGATTACTTCAGTTGTTAAACTTAACAAAACAGCCTTCATTATTTACAAACCTCTTCTTGTTCTAAAATCCATAATTGATTCATAACCATATGAACAGAAGACAATATCATTTTAAGGCCTGAAGTACTTTTGCAACTTCCTGATCATCTTACAAACAAACATTTCCTCAAAAGACTATTTTAAAAATCTCTAACCTTTGAGTGAAGTGTAGTGTTATCAAACTAAGTGGCAGAATAGAGTTAGGAACTAGACTTAGAGTAAAAGACCTTATGATGGTATCAATGTTTTACTCCAATTATGCTTCAACAACTATCTAATCAAGGACAAAATGTTGCATCATTATAAGTTAGTTGTTTAACTGTTTAGATAGGATTTGCATACTTAATTGACCATGTCTCAAGCCCTCTCTCAAAACACCTTTGATGAAAGCATTTGACAAGTTGAGTTTATGTTTTGAATCATTTGTTTAAAAGTCATTATCAAGCTTTGTTTCTGCTTAGTCATAGTTTAGATTTGATTCTGTTTCAGTATTGCATTTGCGTTGGTCATTTGTCATCAACCAATTAGGCTTCACTCTGTTTTTAATCATTAGCTCCTTTCCATTAGCTTTCTAGTCATTTTCCTTGTGAATATAAAACTACCAAAAGACCAAAAACATCATAAATCATCAAAAAAGACCAAAAACATTATAAAACACTACACACAACGCATTAAGAAAGAAACACCTAGGTACATACAGTACACTTCACTTCAGCAGTTTACCAACCCTGGTTGACAATTAAATGAGCTCAATTTAGGAGACTAGATTGAGACCAAACAATATGTCCTTCAAAGTTTTCATCCATGAAATTGAAGCCCAAAACTCTACAATTTTCGTCAGCTAGTAGTTTGGATAATCATTGACCTTTGATTAGTTTAGTAGGCTTTATCTCTAGATAAAACTCAAAAACTTTAGTCACTGACTTAATTATTTTTCTAGCAATATGAGGCTGAACAAATATCTCTCTAACAACAGATGAAGGTACATAGGCAGTAACTTAAGCATGCGAAATATATACTCTAAAATATTTCAGAGATTTAACTAATGCATAAGAATGCTTTTCCAACATTTCATACTTCGATTCTGCATCTCTAAGAGCTCTGATGAAAAATTATATTGGAGCTTCGTTATTTTCTAAGTATTTTTGTAACAAAACAACAAAAATAGTATCTTGAGAGGAAAATGAGAAGATCAAAAAAGGCTTTGAGTATTTAGGGCTTACGAGTTGAGGTGCTTCAATGATAGATTTTTTTATTATCTGAAATGAATTTCCGGCTTCAAATGTCAATTTGAATTCTTTTTTCTTCTTCAACATGAAATTAATTTGCTTCACCACTTCAACAAAATTTGGAATCAACCTTCTGAAGAAATTTATCTTACTAAGGAAAGATTGAACCTCTTTCTTCGATCTTGGAAATGTTAAATTCTGAATTGCAATCACTCTTTTAGGATAAACTTTCACTCCATATTTAGAAACTATGTGACCCAACATATTAAGTTCTTTGAGATAAAAATGAGTCTTTTTTGGATTCAATGATATACCATATTTTCTGCATTTAACAAATACATGTCTCAAATGCTGAAGATGTTCTTGATCTGAAGCTGAAATTAAATTAATATCATCCAAATTGATGACAAAGAATTTGTCATTTTCTTCAATAAATGCAATGTCCATAGCACACTGAAAAGTAGCTCTGGCATTCATAATCCCAAATGGAATCTTTGCATACATGAATGTTCCCCAACGAGTAGTGAAAGTTGTCTTCTCTTGGTCTTTTGGCCAAACAGAAAATTGATCATACCCAGAGAACCCGTCTAACATGGAAATTCTATTTGAACCAATTACCTTTTGAAGAATATGCTCCATTTTTGCAATGGATAATTATATTTCTTGGAGAATTTCTTAAGATTTTTGAAATCTACACATATTCTGACTTCACCACTCTTCTTTCTTACTGGAATGAAATGATGATTTTGGCATCCAAAAGTTTCTTCACTTCTTTCTCCATCAATGGTAACATCATTGTATTGATTTGTCTTAACTTATGCCAGAAAGACTTAATACCATCCTTCAATGGTATCCTATGCTCAATGATAGTTGTATCATATGTCTTAATATCCTCATATTTCCAAGAAAAAACATCAAAAATTCACAAAACAACTTATGGTATTCAAGCTTTATTTCTTATGATAAAGCATTTGACAACTTCACATACCTTGGTTCTTTTTCTATGCCCAAAATGAAATCTTCCAATTCTGCTTCTATTTTTGCCAACTATGGTTTGACTGAGGCATCATTGTAATCAAAGATCTTCTCAAGTGGTATTAATCCCTTGGGAATGTGATTGGTAGGAAACTAAATGATAGGCTGATCAACAATTTGTTTTTGTAGATTTTTGGTGTCTTGCAAATCAACATCATCCTTCATGAAATCTTCATCTTGATCAATGTTTAGGACAAAAAAACCTTCAAGAGCTTCAATGAATCTTCTAATTTATTGATCATCTTCAAAAAAATTCCAATGCTTGACATTATTAGGAATGGTAGGTCTGAACCTAGCTTCCACTTCATATTTCAACTTTATAGGTATTGGAATTTTGATGAGCTTGCTGAAATAGAAAGTGAATCAGCCAAAATATTACTTTCTCATCAAACAAAAGAAATGTTAAAAGCCAAGAATGAGTCTTCTATAATGCTCCATAATGAATTCCAGTAATCTCTGAGTCTGAGATGCTTAGTTTGATAAACATTTTTGATTTGCTGAATAATAAGTTCAACATCTCCAAAAACAGAAATTTCTAAAATATTCATATCTTTTTTTGTTTTAAAACCAATCAACAAAGCTTCATACTCATCCACGTTGTTAGTTTCTTCAAATTAAAGTTTGAAAGAAAAATTATTGCTCTCTGTAAAATGATAAATAAGAAATTTTCGTGCACTAGCTCCTTCTTTAGAACATGAAACATGAAAATACATTTGTCATAACTAGGAATAGTCGTGACTGATTTTTTTTTCAGCAGGCCTCAAAATCTGAAAATTTTCTGCATATAGAACATCATTATCTATATAAAATGCTTGAACCAATATCATTTGTTCTAGCATAAATTGGATGATTAGTGGGGTATTTCCTGTCACTAATGATATATGCTAGCTAATATTTTCTATAGATTCTTCCTTGTTCTCCTCCAAAAACAGGGACAATAGCATAAGTAAAATCCATTTGCAAACTTCCTCCAAACCTTCTAATCCATGACCTAGAAAGTAACATGCCAAACCTAGGAATAATATCAGCTACAAAAATATCCATCACCATCCCTCTCATGGGTAACTAAAAGAGGCTTACTGCAAGGTCTTTGATGACACCAAGGCATTGAGCTTTCCCGGAATCAAAGGAGTAGTGATCTTGGTACTCTCTTGTTACTTCAAGACCTAGTTCATCCATGACTACCTTGGGCATTAAAGTATGAGAGGCTCCAAAATCCATAAGGAAATTATGCAAGATATTATCATCAATAGTCAGAGATAGATAGAAAGGAGGGGTAGATTCATCTCTGTCTTCTACCAATCGACCTAATATAACAGTGGGCTTCTCATCTTGAAGGTTAACAAAATCAGAAGATACTTTGGTAGCTGGGGGTTGAAGATATTTCATAAAATTATTTTTGAAATCATTATTTTTCATGAGTTGTACAAGAGGGACATGAATATTTATCTTTTGTATCTCATTCTCAAAATTTAAAACAGGGGGTAGTTTGTGAGAAAGTTCTACCTCAAGTGAAGGAGTATTAACTGCTACCAGAATTTTCGGTCTGCTTGGTTTAGCAAATTGTTTTTCTCTTGGAATTTTCACTGCGTCCTTATTATTCTTGGGCTATGCAACAGGCTTTGGATTATCATCAATATTCTTTGATCTGAGAATGTATCCTCTTTGATGATCAACTACAATCATGGAATGATGAGGAATCTCTTCATTATTCCTAGTAATGACATGAAATATTCATACTCTTCTTGTGTAAGATGAAGAAACCCTTCTTTATCTCTTAGAAAATTGATATCAGTAGCTTTCTCCAACCTTTTAGCTTCCTCTTCATCTTCATATATAGCATTCTGCAAAGGGGGTTGTACTTTTTTATCATCAAAATCTCTTCTTTCTCGCTACAAAATTTGAGGATCAATAGGTATTCTAAATTGTTTTTTATTAGGTTGATCAAATGAAACATTTCTAGCGGTTGCTGGTCTTGCTTACATCTTGAGATTGGACATCTCAGTATTCAATGACTTGACCATATTGGTAAATCAATATAGCTTAGGATCCATGTATGAAGTTTCTAAAGTTGAAACTTTAGTTTTTTTCTTTCTTTTTTCTCTATTAATCTCTCCTCTAAGTTTATCAGCTGATAAAACATTATATTCTATCTCTAGTTCATTGTCCTACATTTATGTTAGTGTTGTAGGTGTTCTTTCTCTCAACAATAAGCAAAAATCATTATGAAAGGCACCAGCATAAGTGATTTTGGCTGAAGCTTCAGTAGGCTTGATTTTAGTAGGTATTTTTCCATACATATTATTGAATCTCTTAGAAAAATCAAAAACTCATTCTCTTTCTTTTCTTTTTATTGCACCAAATTCAATGATATAATATAGAAAATATTTCTTATCACCTAATTTTCTTAAAAATGTATCATCTAGGGTTTCAATTCCAATGATGCTACCAGCTTTCGAAGACCTGAAACATTTCCTAACATCACCCTCAAGGCTCTGAACAAAAACTCTCATCTAGAAATCTTCATGCTCAATATTCAGATTGTCAGCATAGGCATAAAAATTAGCAAGGTTTTGTTCAATTGTTACCTCTCCCTCACCACCAAACTTAGGCATTTATTTGATATAATATCTTGCAGGTAATTCATTCATAGGCTGAGGTAAAACCAAAGGGGCATCCCTTGCAGCAACAATTTCATCCATTCAGTTAGGGGGTGCGTTTTGACCTACCATGGTGTGAGTTATTGGGATTTTTGGAACAAAAATTGGTGGGTTGTGAACAACATATGATGAAGCACCAAATTCTGATTTAGAGACAAATTTTTGGCTGGAAATCAAGGGAGGTATAGGATTTTCTACAAAATCAGGGGATAAAGTTTGCGAGACTTATTTAGGGACATCCTTTCATAGAAAAATAGTATAGGAAACAAAGTTTCATTTAATTTTTTCCTTGATTAGCTTTTTAGGGTTAGAAACTGGGATTCTCAAAGGGTAATATGGGTTAGACCTAGTTCTAGTCCTTTTAGGAGAAATAACTTCAATAATGGATTCACCAGGTGTAAAGCAGTCTAAAAAGACATATGGAACTGTACACCTTAGAACCAGAAATATACATTTTTCATTCACCCAGGGATAAGTTTCAATTGGCCTCCCCGGCAATGGCATCAAAAAGATGTTAGCACAAGGAGTCACTAATTTACTACAAAAGGAGTAAGCCTTACACATCATAGTTTATTTCAAATTTTAAAGGGTTTTTTGAGTGGTGGGATGGCTTCTCAAATATTTTGAAATGAATTTTTATATTCCTTAAAACTTTCATTGTATGGGTAAATTTTTAGTATAGGGAGTAGAGTGTAACAAATGAAGAAAACGGATAGCTGGTACCTATTCTAGGAAATATTCATATCCTAAATCAGTCACACAACTATAATGATGGCTCTTTAAACAAACTATGTTTATGCAAAGTAAACAAAATTCAGAAAGTATATTGCATTCTACAACACATATATGATTTGCATAAATATTAAAGAAGATAATTTACTATTAAATCCTTTAACAATTTCTCACTCACACCTTACTAGATGTTGCAACTCATAATTATAAGAAAGTAACAAAGAAATATGACACACCATACATTATATTGTTCTTGAGTCACAAAATCCTCCAACATGAAGTAGAAAAAGCTTTTCTTTATTATTCAGTCTTCAGGTAGACCAACATCCAAATTTGAAATGGTATTTAGAAATGGTATATATAGAAACTAAATTTTTACTGAAATTTTAAAAGTCTAATACTAAAAACAAAATTTTTAAAATGGACTCATGACTTAGCAAAGAACTGTGCTAACACAACAGACCTTCCTGACCACCGAAAAATATAAATTATCAAAGGTAATGATATGGTCATTGTTGAATACCAAAAGTGGGACAGACAGGGTTTGAACCCTCATCAATCAGGTGGTCAGCCCACCCAGCGCAATGGTCCCATCACAAAAAACTATAAAAAAATTAACTCTACCAACCATAAAATGAATCCCAGCTATGTTAAAAAGGGTATGAACCTTTGTTTAGGGTGTGGAATGTTTTGAACCTATTCCACCCCCATCCTAAATGCCACCGCAACCAACAGTTCAACAACCCATTTGTTGCTAACTCTGCCCATGACTTATTATTTAAAACTAAATTAATTTCTCATTGGAATGGAAGAGAGTAGAGCGGAGTCCATAGTGGAACCAGGAGCGGTATAGGAGGGTAGAACCCTAAACAGGGTATATTGTTTTATGATGAGAAGATTCCTTGGGGTCCAGAAGCTCCAATGTCACAATAGGGTAAATTGATGGTCATATTTACACCATTCTTCTCTAGGAATCCAACCATCCAAACCATTTCTCTAGGAGAGGTCTCCAATTTTAGGCCATCCCTGGAATTGGAGGCATAAGGTGTCAATTTGTAAATTTATTGTAATTTATTTATGCTTCTATTTAATGAAATAATCCTCCCCACATTGAGTAGGGACCGGAGATGTAGCCCACACTGGGTGAAATTTGTAATCAAATCATCTTGTGTCTTTTATCTCATGTTTTATTTTAATTTACTCTTCTTTTCATGTGTTTAATTTACTTAGTTATACACTATTTTATATGCCATTCTTATCCATCCATGAAGTAAAATATCTAGATCGAGTTTTGTATCAGAGCAGGTCTTCTTGATAAGATTTGCATGAGTGAATTGTAACCATGAACAAGCTCTAAAGAGGAGAAGGAAAACTCAAATCCTTTGATCCTGAAGTGGGGCATGCGCCATGATGATAGAACATGGAAGATGAGGATGCATGAGCAGAAGAAGAGTGAAATTATCGGAAGATCTTCTTCACTGTGGCATAGAAAGTAGACAAGTTGTTTGCAGAATATGAGAAGACAATCAAGAATTAGAAGAAATATCCTAATTATCATGCATTAGTACACTAGGGAGGTGAAGGAGAAGAGCCTCCTCCCTCTACATCCACCAATGACAACTCTTTTTCTTGTTCTTCTTATCATTCTAATGGGAACCATAAAAATATATCGAAGAAGACATATTTTAAGCTAGATGTAAATTTTGATTTGCCCACATATAACGGAGAATGTAATGCAAAGAAAAAAAAAATTGGATCATAAAGAGAGAGCTTTAGTTCCAAATTCAATAGATCGAGGAGGATGAGTCTAAGATCCAATTAGCATCCCTTCGATTGAGTGGCACCGCTCTCATTTGGTTGGAGAGAAAGTTGTATAAATGAAAGAAACACTTGAGTAATCTGCTTTCTTCTTGGCCCAATTTATTTATTATATTCAGTCTTCAGGTAGACCAACATCCATCCTGAAAATGGTATTGAAAAATGGTATGTAGAGGTCTCCATTTTTAGGCCATTCCTTGAAGTAGAGGTATAAAGTGTCAGTTTATAAATTTCTTGTAATTTATTACTGCTTCCATTTAATGAAATAAGCCTCCCCACATTGAGCTGGGCAGGGAGATGTAGCCCACACTGGGTGAACTTCGTAATCAAATCATCTTGTGTCTTTGACCTCATGTTTGATTTTAATTTCAACTTATTTTTATGTGTTTAATTTACTTGTTTATACACTATTTTATATGAAATTCTTATGCATCCATGAAGTAAAATATCTGGATCGAGTTTGGTATCAAAGAAGGACTTCTTGATGTGAGTTACATGGGTGAATTCTAACTAGGAACAAGCTCTAAAGAGGTGAAGGAAAGCCCAAATCATTTGATCCCAAAGTGGGGCATGCACCACGAAGAAGAAACATGGATGATGAGGATGCATGAGCAGAAGAAGAGAGAATTATCACAGGATCTTCTTCACCATGGCATAGAAAGTTGGCAAGTTGTTTGCAGAATATGAGAATAAAATCAGGAATTAGAAGAAAGATCCTAATTATCATGTGTCAGTACACCATGGAGGTGGAGGAGAATAGCCTCCTCCCTCTCCATCCATGAGTGACAACTCTTATTCTTCTTCTTCTCATCATTATAACGAGCACCATAAAAATATACCTAAGAAGCCATATTTTAAGCTAGATGTAAAGTTTGATTTTCCAACATATAATGGAGAATGTAATGTAGAGAAACTAAAAAATTGGATTAGAAAGATCGAGGTTTATTTCCAAATTCAACAAAGTAAGGAGGATGACACCAAGATCCAATTAGCATCCCTTCGACTGAGTGGCACCACTCTCATTTGGTTGGAGAGAAAGTTGTAGAAAGGAAGGAAACACTTGAGTAATATCCTTTATTATTAGTCCATTTTTTTCCTGCATTAAAAGATCAATTTTATCCTTTAGGTTATTAAAAAAATTCTTTAATAGAATGAAAATATTTGAGAGAAGGAAAGGGTCAAAATGTACAAATCTTCAGAAAAGAGTTTAAAAAACAAGCGTTAAATTTGAACATTCCACATGATTCATCAGAAACTATAAAAAAGTATATTGGTGCTTTACATAGTTACGCTAGGAACTATTTTTTGTTTTTTGAGCCTACTACTATTTATGTGGCCAATTTGAAGGCCATTCACCTTGAAAATAGGGGAAAGAATGAAAAAGAAGAGAAACCAAAGAAATCGTATTTCAAACCTCATAATCAAAATTTCAAAGGAAAAGGAAAGGGAAATTACAAGAAGACAACTACAACCAAGAAGGAGGAAGGAGCAAAGCCATATTGCACACATTCCAAGAAGGAAGGCCATGCTGATGAAGATTGTTGGAAGTTCCATACCCAATTGAAACCAAAGAGATTTTGTGGAAAGAACAAGAAAAATATGGTGGCAGCATTATAGGAGGACCTTGGATATCATTTTGATGATGAGAAACAGATCACAACAAGGGGCATACAAGGTACTCATTCTATTCATCCTAATGAAAATTCTGAATTACATGCAAGTGCAAGTTCTTAAAATGAGTCTATTGTTAATGAATGAAAGAGGACTGAATTGTTCCACATTAGAGTAATAATGAAACATACTAAAGTGGAAGCCTTGTTTTATCTGTGCTAACAAGTAAATTTGATTTATAATCCTTGGTCAAGAAATTTGGATTAGAGATCAAGCTTCATCTGAAACCTTACCCTCTTAGTTGGGTATGTGACAAATCCAAATTACATGTAGCCAAACAATGTAGGTCTAGATTTTTTATTGCATCCAAAGTGTTTGACGAGGCCGATATTGATGTTGTACCTTTGGAAATTTGTGGCATGATATTGGGGAGTCCATATTTTTTTGATAGGAAAGAAGTTTTCTTTCACCATGAAAATAAGTATCATCTCATGAAAGACGAGGTGGAATACATTGTTAGAGCTCATCATGGCAAAGTCAGATCCAGTCTTGTAAGTCCATTTTATATGAATAGCTTGGTAAATTCAAGAAAAGGGTGCATGCTTATGGTTGTGAGAGCCAAAGATCCTTAGACATATGAAGCTTTCCGAGGTTTTGATCCCACTCATAAAGAGGAATTGTATGATTCTTTTTAAACTATGATGGGATTTTTCAGGAACAAAGTGCATTTCCTCCAAAACATGAGATCCAACATGAAATTCACTTGTAGCAAGATGCTCATTTACCCAACATTGGTATGAATAGGTTGTCACGCATTGATATGGAGTAGATAAATAAACAGGTGTAAGAATTATTGATCCAAGGGGTCCTAATTCCAAGTTCTTCTCCATGTGGTTCACCTATTCCGTTGGTTCCAACAAAGGATGGAACATGGAGGATGTGCATAGACTACATATCACTCAACAAAATATTGGTGAAGAATTGGTACCCTCTCCCTCACATTGATGATTTATTTGATCACTTAAAAAATGTTTTCTATTTCACAAAACTAGACTTGCGTAGTGGCTATCATTAGGTAAGGATTGCAAAACACGCTTTATGGAAGACTGCATTCAAGAAAAAATAGGTGTTTTTTGAATAGATTGTGATGCCATTCAGACTATGCAATTCTCTAACCACATTCATGACAGTGATGAATGATATTTTCATGCCTCTTTTTGATGATTTTGTAAGTGTATCTTCATTACATTATTTTTTAGAGTAGAAAATGGGAAGATCATGTTAGTCTTGTTCAAAAGTTGCTTGATGTTTTGAAAATGAAAAATTGTATGTCAAAATGTGTAAGTGTGAATTTCGTAAGAAATCTTTGGTTTACTTAGGTCACATTGTTGGAGGTGGAAAATTAAAGATATATCCTCCTAAAATTGATGTGATTGTAAAGTGGCCTAAACCCACCAATATTACATAGCTTTGTATCTTTTTCGGTGAAGTACAATACTAGATAAGTTTCATTTCCAACTACTCTATTATTTCATCCCCCTTACATGCATTGACAAGTGTGAAGAAAACCTTTCATAGGGGATGAAAGAAGAAAAAAACCTTTGATACACTAAAAGAGAAGATTTATACCACACCAGCTTTGTTCTTACATGACATACAACAACATTTTGACATTGAGAAAAATGATAGTGGGTATGCCATGGGAACACTTTTGATGTAGGAGAAGAAACCTGCATGTTACCATTCAGAGAAATTCTCCTAAGTTGTTGTGAACTATCCTAGATATGAAAAGGAATTGTATACCTTAATTAAAAGTGTGAAGAAGTGGAAGCACTATTTGATTGACAAGGAGACCATCATTCACACATATCACCAGCCCTTGCAGTACCTCGAGTCACAAACCAAGCTTCAATAAGCACGCCATTTCATATGGATGAAATTCCTCTAGCAGTTTCACTTGGTAATAAAATACAAGAATGACACCAACAAAAAAGTGGGAGATATGGTTTCTCGCCCTCTTATTTTTACATCTATATTTTTTTAAAATGATTCTTTATCTTTTGAAGGTTATGTTGAACAATATGTTGATGATGATGATTTTAAGGAGATTTATGAAAATTTTATGCATTGATCACAGGTGGATAATTTCCACTTGCAGGGAAAATTGTTGTACCATCTTACCAAACTTTGTATTCCCACCAATGAAAGGATACATGTAATGAGAGAGGCACATACCCCTCTTGTGTTAGGTCATTTTGATGTAGAAAAAAATTGTGTCATTTACAAAGGTTTTGTCATTTTCCTCACATGAAAATATTGTGACTCAGTATGTAAATTGATGTGTGTTGTGTTTAGTTTGCAAGCCCTCTAATAGAAAATTGGGGCTCTACACACCACTCCCTATTTTGAGTCGTCCATGGGAAACTGTGTCAATGGATTTTTTGGGGGTTTTCCTTTTAATAGGAGGGTTCATGACTATTTTTATTTCATTATGGATTGATGTATCAAAAGGTGTTCCTTAATTCCTTGTAAGAAGAAGTTGAATGCAAAGTAGACTGCCCATCTCTTCCACCAATTTGTATAGGTATGTCTTGGCCTGCCCACATCCACTGTGTCTGATCGAGACTGTTTTTTTCTTGGGGATTTTTGGACAAGTTTGTTGAGAATGAAGGAAACCAATTTGAAGAGGAGAATGAAATTTCATCTGTGGACTGATGGAAAAATTGAGTTTTTCAACCACACTGATAATAAATTTACTGTGGGGTGATTGTGGGAAGAATCCCAAGTTGTGGGAGGAGCACCTTCCTTATGTACAACATGCATACAACTGGGCAATGCATTCATCCACTCAGAGCTCACCATTTGAGACATGATTTGGATATTTTACGAAGGATACCTTAGCCATGGTCTTTGGCAAAGATGAATATTCGAGTGGGAAATATGACCGGTACAAGGCACATAATTTCATTCATAGGATTCAAATGATTCACCAGGTAGTGCAAGACTAGTTGGAGAAAATTCAAGCTTGATAGAAAGCTCGTTATGACAAGCACCGAATTGATCACCAATTCCAGGTTGGAGACATGGTGTGGCTCCACATCAGAAAAGAGAAGATGAAAAGGGAAGAAGTTGAGACCGATCTGATATGAATGATTCAGCATATTATAAAATACTCGATACAATTTTTTTCATCTTGATTTTCCAACATACATGTAGATGTACTTAGTGGTGAATGTTGAAAATTTGAAGCTTTATGAGCCTCCTTTGATCATGGACACTAAAGAGGTTGGAAAATTTCCTACAATGGAAAAAATTTCACCCGAATACCTAGATAAGCTACCTAAGGATATCATTCTGAATAGGAGGACTATGACTTCACGGTGGGGAGGTGTTGAGTACCTTTATTGGTTTCAAGGCAATGCATCTAAGTAAGCCACAATGGATTGAAAATGATAAACTGACAGAGAAATTCCCTCACTTTCCAATTGACCTATAAAGCTTTTGGTGTCCCAAAATATCATTAATGGGTAGGAATGATCCAAGTGGCTCTAGAAATAGAAGTGGCCTTGAACAAGCTCAAAAATAAAGGTTGTCATATTGAAGTAGAACCAGGACCAGATTGTATTTCTCGTCATTTTTATTCCAATGGTGCAAACGACATTCAAATCTGAGCTCGCATGCTCAATTTATATCTGGTAAAAGTTCTGGTAAAACTAGGCCAAGTGGCAATCACTAACGAGGCAACAATTTTGCAAAGTCTTGGCGAATGGAATCTGGCCACCAGAATGGGAAATTTTTTCACCTTATTAATTTTACCAATGACCCTTAAAAAATTCCACTAAAAAATTTCATTTTTGGGTCATAAAAATAAAAAAATATATAAAATTAGGGTGGTGGATCGCCACCCCCAAATGAAATTGTATAACAACATTGTATTTATGGGTTAGCTCCATGGTGTCGTAGACCCTACCAAACCGTAACGACATATGTATTAAAATATTTTTATGGGTGGGCCACCCCTGATTGACCTGCCTGACCACTGAAAAATACAAAATATCCATGGTTATGATATGGCCATTGGCCAATACAAAGGTATGATTTGTGAGTTTGAACCCATTTCGCCAAGTGGCTAGCACACCAAATGCGACAATCCCATCATAAATAACCATCTAAAAATTAACTCGACCAACCATAAAATGAATCCTAACTATATTAAAAAGTGTCTGAACCTTTGTTTTAGGTGCGACAAGTTTTCAACCTAGTCTGTCCCCATCTTAAATATGACTACCACCAATGGGACAACGTCCCATCCATTGGTAACTCTGCCTCTTAATTATTACATAAACCTTAAAAATAATTTCATTGACTAATGGAGAGCCAATTAGGGTCCACGGCAGAACTAGGAGTGGTCAACGAGGGTGGAACCCTAAATAGGGTATCTTTTTTTATGTTGAGAAGATTCCTTTCGTGTTAAGTGCTAGTGTCAGAACGAGGTAAATTTATAGTTATTTTTACAGTGCTTCGAATCCAACCATGTAGCTTGTTTGTCGAGCCAAGTTCTCCATTTTTGGGCCATCCCCAGATGTGGACATATAAGGTTTCAATTTTTAAATTTCTTATAATTTATTTTTGTTTCCATTTAATGAAAGGAGCCTCCCCACATTAAGTAGGGCCTGAAGAAGTAGCCCAAACTCAGTGAAATTTGTAATTAAATTGTCTTGTGTCTTTGATCTCATGTTTGATTTTTATTTATGCTTCTTTTCATGTGTTTAAGTTACTTGGTTATACACTGTTTTATATGCAATTATGTATGCATCCATGAAGCAAAATATTTGGATCGGGGGTATAGTTGGATATGATTTGAGATATGACTTGGGTGGTGAAGAGAAGCTACAAAATTTTTATGATTTAGATTGGGCAAGGAGTGTAGAGTACAGAAAGATAATCTCAGGGTGTTGCTTTAGCTTGGGATCAGTTATGATATCCTAGTTTAGCATGCCCAAGAAGACTTATATCGCACTTAGTGCAGCAAAGATAATATATATTGTAGCCAGTGCTATAAGTTAGGAAGCAATATGGCTTCAGAAGCTACTTGCATGGATATTGTACCGAGAGCTAGGGAAGACCTTGATACATTGTTATAATCAAATTTATATTAAGACTTCAGAGAATCCAATTTTTCATGATAGGTTTAAGCACATTAAGATAAAATATGACTTCATCTGAGACATAGTGTAGAATGGAGTGGTAAATCTCCAATACATATCAATAGACGAGTAGATTGTGGACATTTTGATAAAGCCTTTCTCTATAGTGACTTTTTTATACTTCTGAGACAAGCTTGGTTTGATGTATAATGTTTCCCTCTCAGAGAGATAATGTTGATGTTTATGTAGGATTGGTTACATATCACCCTGTTAGGTCATGTTGATTTTAATTGTCGAGGAATTATACATTCACCCATGGAGCCGTGCTGGTTTGGCTAGGTGTGAATGACCCAGGGAAACTACAGGACAGGGAAGACATTCTTCCATTTGAGCTATGTTGATTTGGCATCCATAGGTTCATGAATATTTTACTAGGGAAGAATGATACGTTCACCCAAAGAAGCCATGTTGATTTGGCTAGGGGCGAATGGACCAAGGGAAAACACTCTCTGAAGAATCCATGTTTATTTGGTTGGGTCATGTTGAGTTAACTAAGGGAGATTGATACATTTGGCCATTGAGCCCTGTTGATTTGACTATGGGTAAATGGCCCACATTACTCACATTTCCTACTATGGGATGGAGTTATCTATATAAATATATTTCCATGTGAGATAAACTATGTTAACATTGCAATCTCATGAAATGTTTTAGTGGGGGAGAAATTTTAGCTAGGGAGAAATAGTTTTTCCACTAAGGAAAATACCCCTTCACTAAGAGGGAGTTTTTATTTTTTGTGTACGATTGAGAGGTATTCCCCGATAACTAAAGGGTATCCAATTTGGCTTTAGATGAATGATTTCATTGAGTTAAATCGGCCGAAAAAGAAGTGAAGCCAACCATATAGTGAAGGGATGTGTCCCTTGGGTTACCATACCACTTTGACATGTAGAAATAATATAATGTGATGTATCATTTGAAAACCAAGCAAGAGAAAATATTTATCTATCTTCATCATCATTTTATCTGTCTTGGAAAACCACACATGTAAGAACAATAGGCCAAGTTTGAGCAGTAGTTTGACCAAATGCATGTGTTAGGTAAGTTGAAATATTTGACCAAAATTTTCATTGTCTTGGTCAACTTGTTTGACTTTATATTTGACTGTATTTCATAAAGTGTTCAATGAGGTTTTCACCATAGAAACAACTACACATGTAAGAGTTCTTGACTACATGGTCAAGGGTTAACTGTATGGTTTAATTTTATCATAGCTTGACGCTTTGGCTAGTGTTGACTTTAAAGCATGCTCATATTCCTTAGAGCTTCGAATAGTAATACACAGAAAATTTAAAAAAAACCAAAAGGAAATAAGAAGGGTGGAAAAAAAAGGTTGGGGTAACACATGCATCCATGATTTCTCCTTGTTCATACCTATAAACCTAGAATTTGGAATTCCTCATCATTTATACCTAGTTGACCATGGAATTTGTCCTTGAGACCCCTTTTTTCCTTCCATTCCATCATCAATCACTTCCCTTTGGGAGTTGGAAATTCCTAATAGGGCTATCCATTAAGGACTACTACCTATGGAGGAAACACCATTACTTGACAAATGCCCCAGTTTTGAAGAGGAACCTTGTATGAACTGTCACAATTTCCATTACCTGCAATATTTGCTCACTTATATGAAAAAGTGATTAAATTATCTTTACAATATAAGTTGTAGCATTCGATAGTGTTTGATTGGAAGGTGGTTTCATTATGGGTTGGGTAACTTAACTGGGGACCAATTTCAATAGGAGATCATATTGACACCAAGAGGTTTTGCGTTGAGATTGACAGGTACCGAGACAGTCATAGAATATCACTTTCATTCATGAGAGCCTTTAGTACCCTTGAATTATACCTTAAATTATTCATGGGATGATGCACAGGGACCAACATGTCCCAATTGGATTAACAATGATGACTTGTTTTGAAAATTCATCCAGGGCCTAGATGAAGTTTGTCTCACCTTTGGAGACATGGTATGGCATGCACCATCTTCAATTTCCTTAGTGTTGGATAAGAGATAGAGATTTAGCCACATGAGGATCCACGTGATCTAGTCTGTGCCCCAAACCATACTTGGGGTTCCACAGGATGATTTTCACTCAAACATGGGGGAGGATGATAGAAATAACTAAAATCACACAATTACTAAACACACTCATATATTATACATAAATGGTATATGTTTAAACAAACTCACACACACAGAGTACATTCAGATTACTATATTAAATAGAGTTTCTGAGATCCAACTTATTCCTAATTTAGAGAGAGACGTTGAGAGAATTTCTCAACCATCACAAACCAACTTCTCAAATATAGAATGTAAGCATTAACTCCAACATCCCCCCTTAATGATTGCATTACATGAATTTATTCAAATCACTCATAAATAACAAAATAATCAATCATTCTTTAGCTTATCAGTAGATGCTCCATCAAGTTGCCTCATAACCCTTGTAAAGGTGTAGTTTTCAAGTTGGATTCCCGAGTTCACTTCCTCAAATCCTGAATCAAGGGCCTCTCGAAGTCAATTACTCGACAACATCCCAATCTTTCGCATAACCTCATTAGAAGACCACTCTATGTCTTCAACGAATGAGGGATCCTTCCCTAGATTCGCAACTACCATACTATCTCAACAACCATCCTTATTGAGCCTTCCTACCACTTGATCCCTTCAAACACAATTGATTGCATATTTGCAATATCTGAACTCCTAGTAATTCTATGGACGAGCTCCCATCCATCGAAATACATGGGTGCTAACCGCTGTACTCGCCAGTTATCTAGGGAAGCCATCTAGATACAAAATGTATCTAGAATCAATTTTGCAAAATAACCTTTTTATCTAGTTTTAAATTTGTCACTTAATTTACAAACAAATTATAATACTAACAAAAAACTAGACACTACTATACTTCTCACAATGCTAAGCTTGGAAATGCGACACATTCACTCCCAGTTGATTGGTGCAGTCATCCACACTCAACCATGTCCAATATTCTTCAATGACACTACATTTATCACATAGGCCACTCCACGAGGCGACGAACAGACCTCCCCGAAGCAATGATGAATAAACAGTAGGATTAAATCCATTCAATGATTTAAATGCCATACATATACGATGAGTGTTGATTAATTTTCACAAGTGATAATTCATCAACGAGCAACACAGCTCTATTCTGTGCCACTATAAAATAATCTCTGCATTGGTTCAATCCACGTGAAGTCGTTCGCATTGGTTAGCTTCACGCTAAAAGTAACACTTTTAATAAACTTAATCTTTGGACTTCAACTGCTTATAAATCTCTTTGTATGCACTCCAGCAAACAGCGTATGAAGGAGGCAGTGTTTAACAACCCGCAGATGCAAAGCTTGCGCAACATTCAACACGCAGGATGCAACAACATAGAAGTAAAAGTTGCATGGGAGGCTATGCTGGCAGCGTTCTCACCCATGCTTCTTGGCACCGTTCTTTCGGCAGCGTTCGTGTTTCCACGCAGATGGCAACGTCCAATGAAGGCTTAGTCCAAATCCCGGTCAAACGGTAGCATGCAAATGGCCCTCCTGTCGATTGCTTAGAACGCACAACAAACACCTATGCTCTGATACCATGATAGAAATAACTAAAATCACACAATGACTAAACACACTCATATATTATACATAAATTGTGTATGTGTAAACACACTCACACACACATATTACATTCAGATTACTCTATTAAATATATTTTCTAAGATCCAACTTATTCCTAATTTAGAGATAGAGGTTGAGAGAATTTCTCAACCATCACAAACCAACTTCCCAAATATAGAATGTAAGCATTAACTCCAACATAAGACCCCTTCATCATGATTTTAGAGGCACTCTGCATAAAAAAAGACACCATTTGGCCTCAATTCCTTCCCTATGGAAAACTAGGAATGCATTACATCAACATTTAAACCCTGTTTGAAGAGATTTATCATTTATTCACATTGGTTAGTATGCCATATTTTGACATAGAGGTGTTTCTTGCCTATCATTTTATGATTATAGGGCCTCATAGAAATAATAGCACATGTTAGGACATATACATTAGAGAGATATTATTTCATCTCTCATCATCAGTCAACTTGGTATTTTGAGCCTCCTCAAAGAGACTCGCACTTCTTGTTCTCTTGATTATTAGATAATTCGATGCATTTTCAAGTTTGGAGTTGATTTTGAATATATTTTGGAGTTATTTATTGGAGTAATGGATTTATCTCTTTCATAATTGTCTTGTAAGTACTTCTAATTATCGATTGATCTATTTCTATGTCTAATGTATGAAAATATTGATTCTAGATGATGATAAAATTATGCCCTTATTTGTTGAAAACTTTTTAATTGGTTATAAAGATGAATGTTGCATGCATTACTCATACATGTCATTGTAATAATTATCCTTGTGGTGAAAATCTTCCCATAAAACTCCATTATTATTATAAGTGGGTAAACATTTGAAATTTGTGCTAGGGCATCATATTTCAGCCTCCTTAACAAAAAAATTGACCTATATTTGACATCCTTGACTCCATATACCCAAGCGAGAAGTGACTAGTCCAAGTCATTGGTGATCAATCACAATTTTCATCCATTTTTTCTTCTCTTCAAATTTTCAGTCTTTCAAGGCTAGATGAGCAACTACAGATTAAAGCGATATTCCAAGGGTGTTGTTTTTGATGATTTGAGAGGCTAAAAATTAAGTTGAATTTGTTTTCCACAAATCCTATCAATTTGGTGGGTATCAAATCGAGTTTCATCCATAAATTTTTGTGCCCTAGGTGTTTTCCCTAATATCCAAACCCTAGTATTCTGTCTCTCAACTTAAATACTGATTTGAAGGTCTCATGTGCCTTGGCCTTTGTAACTCCCATTGTCATAAAATACATAAAACCCTAGGTCTTGAACCCCCCATTTTCTAGGTATTTTCATTGAGAGTGAATTTTTTCCTTAGAGAAGCCTTGAACTTATATAGTGTCTCTCTCGTGAATGAACCCTAAGCAGATCATCTTATACCTTATTTATAGCCTATCTATTTTAAAATTAATATCTACCATTCTTACTAGCGCTCCTCCCATCATTGAAAATGCATAAATATCAAGGGGTTTTGGTTGAGGTGAAAATGAGCCTCTAGCCATTTTTTTCCCATTATATAGTCTATACCTTATAAGGTTTCCATCTCCAAGGCCTACCATATTTTTTCACAACAATATAGAATAAGGGATAAGCAATTGTATCCAAGAAAAAAGAGAAGCTTCCAAGGAGGGGAAGAATAAGTGGAAAGGGGGAAGGACAAAAGAACAACATCCCAACACACTAGTGTAAATATCCAGGCAACCACTCCAACCATTGTAAAAATTCTAGTCATACAAACGAAATGAAAGTTACATCCAAAGAAAAATCTAAATAATAAAAAATAAAGATACTAAGAAGAATATATTTTGACATATTTGTGTAATCGGGAGGAAATTTGGCCGAGACACATATAAGAAGATTTCTTGTACATTCATTCAAGAGTAGGTTAATTTCAGCAGCCTTTAAAAAATAGGAAGAGAATGAAAGAACATGAATCTTCCATATATAGATATAGGTCAGCAAGAAAAATATTTATTCTTTGTTCGACTCAATATCATAAGTTAATATTCTTGTAGCGGAATTGGTCAATGTTGCATAACATGAATGTAACCTGTAGAATAAATAAATAATTTTTATTATTGAAAGAATGAATGAAGAGTTGATCACAACTTCTAATTATGGTGTGCCTA
This sequence comes from Pinus albicaulis, assembly GCA_034641835.2. Taxonomy (NCBI): domain Eukaryota; kingdom Viridiplantae; phylum Streptophyta; class Pinopsida; order Pinales; family Pinaceae; genus Pinus; species Pinus albicaulis. Next base: position 1,470,078,509 of record CM076578.1, read on the forward strand.
AATAGGCATTGATTGGACAAGAGATTCTTGGAAGACATGACTCTTTCCTTATCGTAATTAATGCTTATTTTTTAATTTTTTGTCATTTAATCATTATTTACCTTTTAATTATTATCTATTATTATATTCATAACATTTCCTCTCCCTTAGAGATTATTTTTCCTCAAATCAGAGGTGATGTTGGATATTGTTATTGGATTCTTTTTGTTTCCCACAAAGAATCTTCTTTGAGAAGAGTTTTCCATTTAATGATGTATTCCTTAATGGTTATGGTAACATAATACTTTTCCCTTGGTAGAAAGAATTATTTTTGGTTATAAAATGATTCTTCCTTCGTCATCAACTTCAATTATTTAATTTTTAATTGTTTGATTTCATCCTGGAATTTTTTTAGGACACAATACATGGAACACATGATAGATCTGATGGTTATCTAGTAAATTCAACGCATAAGCCACTTCACTAATTATTTTTATTATTTGGAAACTTCAATAAAATTTTGGGGCCATTTTGTTCTTCCCTTGTTGCTTCACAAATAATTTCCTTTATGGTTTTAGTCTCACAAATACCCAATCACCTTCTTCGAATTATTTGTCTAAATGATGTTGATATGCTTGTTGTTTCATATGATTACTAGATGTTGTATAAATTTATTTCAATATTTTAATGATTTATTTTTTTATTTTCTTCCAATTTATTCTTAATTTTTTAAACTGTAGAGTCAGTTAATGTGAATTTCTTCAATTTTGGAGGTTCATACCATAAAAATCTTGAAATGGGGTCATTTTAGCTGATGTGTGGTAGGTGGAGTTGTACCACCATTCAGTCGGACATAACCATTGCGACAATGTATTTTTCTTATCTGTTACAATGCAACGAACATATGTTTCCTAAAATTTATTCACTATTTCTATCTATCCATTTATTTGTGGGTGACATGATGAAATAATGTTAAGGGATATCCAATCCCATTTAAAAAAATCCTTTAGAATTTCCCTTTAGATTTTTGTGTCTTTATATCTGACAATGACATTTGTGAGACCATGTACTTTATAAATGTTTTTTCAAAAGAGTTATAAAAGTTATCATTGAATCTGTCACCTTCACTGTAACAAAATGTGTGTATTTTGTTAGTATATCCACCATATTGAACATTTTTTCCATTTTGTCAGAAATATGCTTCGATTTAATGAAATCCTTTAAGATTCCCTTGCACTTCTGATTTAGGATATGTAAAGGGTGAAGAAATCACGGGGTTAGAATGTTATTATTTTTATTTCTTTGACATACATCACATTCGGTGATGAAATTTTGAGTCTCTCTACTCATCACCATCCAATAGAATGATTGAAGAGTAATATGGTATTTTTGGAAGACTCCAACATGTCATGTTGTTGATTAAATTTTTGTTTCCCTAAAAACCTTCATTTTAAATTTTGAGGATGGGATTAGATAAAGCCTAACTTTAGACCATCACATATCATTTTTCCAATCAATGTTTGGATTTAGATCCACATTTTCAATTATCGATCAAGGGTTTGGATCTTGAGAAATTAAGTTTGAATTTTATCTAACTAATTGAGTACAACTACCAATGTTGCACATGTTGTTTTGTATTCATCTTTTCATGAAAGCGTGTCAACTACTATGTTATATTTCCCCATTTTATGTATTATTTCCATGTCAGATGTGGACAGATTCTCTATCGATTTCGGCTATGTTATCACTCCAGTAAATTCTTAAGTTATGGGATTTTGGTTTTTAGTCAAAGAATACTAGAGGTAGCCACAAACCTACTTCAAACTCTAGGATCTAGCCTTCCTAGGGTTCAGAGAGGGCTCTATCTTTAAGGTTTAGCTTTGTTTTAGTTTTGAAGGTTAGGCTAGTTATTAAGTGCAGATTTGGTTTTGTTTTGCTGGATTTGGTGGGAAATTTTCACTTGCAGGGTAGATAGAGGGAAATATACTTGTCCATTGGTCTATGGAGTCTAAATCAAGCTAACAGAACTAGTATCAAAGCCTAAAAATTCAAATGTCTGCAGGGAAAGGTAGATAACCCTTGGAGATTTTGGGAAAAATAGTTTTTGAGATGGTATGATCGGGATAAATGGAACTTAAGGATCCTTTGATCCAGAAAAGGGAACTTAAGGATCCTTTGATCTGGAAAAGGGAAGTAGTAGATAGAGGTCAAATGGGAGAGGGAGCAATTAATAATTCCCTGCATCAGAAATAAGAAGAAAACAAAGAAATGATAACTAGTTAAAAACAGGGTGCTATTAACATGTCCTGTAGTAATACTCCTAGTTATACATTCAGATTTAGAATTAAAACACAAATGTATGCATGAAACAAAAGAACATAACAATGACAATTTTAAAGATAGTACTTCATTCCAGATAGCTTATCATAGGGATCCTGAAGTATGATTCCAAAAAGGTGATCCAGTCTGTTGCTCAAAATCGAAATCCAAAGCCTTCAATTCAAAGAAAATATCTATAGTAATCTCCAACAACTTTATTCCACAAAAAAATAATTCAAAGAGTGAAATATTTACATCAAATTTCTTACAAGATATCCTATATGACTTTTAGGAATAAACTTAGGAAAATTAAATATTTTACAACAATAATAGTGACAACTTGCTCAACAAATTAGCATGTTGTCCTATCTTATTCAAAATAAATGGAAACTGTTTTAAGATAAGAAGTAGCTAGATGCTTATGTGTCCTCTCTGTCAGACTTTAGATATTTTCAGAATCTAACTTGCCTTCATTGATACTCTTTCACGCTGATACTAACTTTCTCACTGATACACTTTCACTTCAGATACTCTTTACCTTTAGTAAAATGCCTTCTTGCTGTAAAAATCTGTTTTTACTGTGAAATCAGCAAACATAATTTTTGTTCTTCCTGTGTTTGCCTTTCTTTCTTTCTTCATAGAAAATCTATCAAAGCCTACCACTCCTCATTTTTAGGAATTCTAATATTCTTGAGTTTCCTAAAATTATCATCAGCCTCAGTGTACTTGGAAAATCTGGGTTTGATGACAAACAAATGTTTGATTTCATACTGCAAATAAAATAGATCTTCAAAACCTTTTAACAATACTTTCTCTTTGGGAATACCTTGGCCTGTTGGCTTGTTTACCTGCTCTTTGACATGTTCTTTGATCTTTTTTTCATAATCATTTTGAGGCATTAACTTTTCATTAATCACCATAATATCTGTAAGTCCCTTTTGGCTCAAATTGTTGAATTTAACCATGAATTTAGTGACAACAGTGTTCATTCCTTCACATTTCTCCTCAAGCTGCCTCATTAGATTTCTTTTGGTGGTTTCTTTCCTAATTTCTAGGATTGTGGTTGTTCTATCATTTATGTTTAACTCTTCAATTTGCTTTCGGTTTTTGCTGTTTATGAAATTGATTAAACTAACAGCCTGTTCTGGTTTATTTTCCAATTCTTCTTGTGTCTTTTGGATCTCTGCCTGAGCTGCCAATAAAAACTCTCTCAGCTTAAAAATCACCTAAATTGATGGAAAAACATAATGAATGGCTTCAATTACAATGTTCCATAGTTAACTTTTAATATATGATATTTGGTCCTTGAGAGTTAACTCTTTCTGGAGCTTCTTTACCTCTTCACTCAATCTGTGAGCATTTTTTTCATGTATCTTGGCATCTATCTAAGATTATTTTCTTTTTTTCTCAAGATTTTCAATTGTCTTGGTCAATCTATTGATTTCAGTTGTCTTCAAGGACATTTCCTCCATTTCTTTTATTAATTGACTGCTCTCATCTATAGATGGCAACATTGTTGTAGAAGATTCAATCACTAAAGTAGTTGAAGAATTCAGTAGCACTGCAGTGGCCAATGGCTCTTTTGGTGCCAATTTCTCTCCTAAATTAGATGGTACTGCTACTGTGATGACTGGGATAACAGTGGGAATGACTGGTTCCTTAACTATTTCCTTTTGTTGGACAACTTGGTCCATTTGCACTTCCATTTCTTTGATTTGAGTTGTGAGTTGAAGTATCAAGCTCATCATTTCATCTTTCTCTTTTTGATCCTATAAAACTTCTTTTGTTTGAGGATGCTCTCCTTGAGGAAGCTTGAGTTGTTTCCTCAAGGCAGCAATGTCCTCATTTTTCTTTTTGAATAATGCTTCAGCTGCTTTTATGTTTGTAGGATCATATCCTACCTACAATACAAACTCTTCTAAGGCCTTTATCCTTAGATCTTTTTCATATAGTGAAGATTTATCTATTTTCATTTGGTCCTACATATTAGAGATTTTATTTTGAAGTCTATGAGCAATCATAACTTTTGTGGTGACTGTGGAAGAGAGCATCTATGATGTTTGTATGTGGAATTCAATCTGATCCAACTCATGGATTTTATCTGTGGCTACTTCCATATCAACATTTTTATAGTCATCCATTGTCTCTGGCACTAGTATAGTGGGCTGTAAAACTGACATAATCAATTTTTTAGTTGAATAATAAAAGGCTAATAAGAATCTATTTTTGTTACCTAGCTTCTGTTTCAAAAACTGAGAATATATTTTAGTTTTGATTTCCTCATTCTTCAATTTGATCTTCTTGTATTTTTCTTTAATATCGAAGTCCTTCTCCTCAGCTGAGTGTGAGGAGGAAGCCTCCATACTGTGTTGCCTCTCCATTAACTATACATATTCATTATTCAATTGTTCTTGATTCCGATTTGCCTCACTTATGACTACTGTGGCTACATTGGTCTCTGTCTGTGCAGTGTTGGTATTTAAAGGCTGTGTATCTTCAACATCTATTGTCACCTTGCCTTTACCTATTGTATCCATTTTTGGCCTCTTGTTGTAGATGATTTTAAACTTTGTCTATGTGGTAGTTTCTGCAGTATAAGCTCCTTCTTCTTTGATTCTTTTAGTGGATGTTTCTGGCTGTTTGGCAACTTACAAAGGGTGACTAGCATTCATTTGTTTTACTGCCTCTGTTAAATTATTCTCAACCCACTCTATTTAATTAGCAAATTTTTCTATATCTTGCTTTGACTCATCGATAAAGGGCGTCAATTTACATTTTACCCTTAGTTTACTTAAGATCCCTCATGGATCATAATTCCATGGGAAGCTTTATTCTAATTTCTATTTCTATAATTGACTTGCTGCTTCTTCTGCTTCTCTTTGATTACATATGAAAGGCCCAATTTGATTTTTTAGTTTAAACTGTGCCTTTTTCTTGGCTGCCATAAAATTAATTGAATCTGAATTCAGGATCTACCTAATGTATTCTAAGGAAAAGGTCCTCATAGATGGATTCTTAGGTAACTTGTAGGGCAATAAGTTAGAACCAAAAACACTAATTTCAGTGAATTCCTTATATAAATACCAATCTCCCACTTTGCTTTGCTCTGATAGCTACAAAATTATCTTCATTTCCTCACTGATTCTGGGCTGCTCTGTTTTTTTTAAGATGGTGGTGAATGGATGCACAAACAACTCATCAAACTCTAAATAACTGAATTTTGTCCCTTCTTTTCTGAGTATAGATTTCCAGAAGACAACTGATAGAGTTTTTCCTTCTATATCCAATTGGTGAAGTGAAATAGGTAATTTCTCTGATTGAAAAAATAGAAAAATTTGTAAAATATAAGACGTATATCTGAATACCCCTTCTAGCTGCAAATTAGACAATTGATAGTGAATGCTATCAGTTATAAAACCATCATAGTCAAATATGACTGGGGTGATTGTCCTAGAGAAAATGTAGAAAAAATTACCAATATTGATTCACTAGTATGTTCATTGATGAAATACCCAAGTATAAAGGAAAGCATGGAGATAACATGCCTTGAACCTTCAGGGAACTTCACAGTTGAATATGGCGGGTTTAATTTTGGGATTTCAACATGGAGAGGCATGAAATTTTGGAAGATCATAAACCTTTTAGGAAATTCTAAGTTAATGTATAACTTAGTGAGGGCTTCAAGGGATAATGGTACTGCCTGACGGTCTGGTTGAAGCTGCAACATTTGGTTTATAAACTCCATTGTAATGGTAAATAGGACCTCTTCGTTTGCATTGAAAATAGCTCTCTGTTCAGGGATGTAGTACTGGTGACACAGTCTGATGATTTATTTACAGGGGTGAGTTAGGGGGACTACATATTTGGGAAAATTGGATTCCTAAATATGAACATCTTCTTGCTCATCTAGGGATTTTTCAAAACACCAGTTGTGTATATCTAACAAATTGAACTCAACTATAGGATCAGCTATTTTGTAGTCAATTTCTGCTAAAGGAATATGCTCAATGTCAACAACTGGGGGTTGCAATGGGTTGACTACAATGGTAGTATTTGGAGTCATAGTAGGAGTAGCTTTAGGAATTTTGGAGCCTTCAGATTTGTTTCCACTCTATTTTTTAGGCATTTTTGTAGGCTTCTACAAGTTTAAACTATTTACAGAGGCAATTTTGCTATGACAGAGGCTATATTAGGAAAATTCAATAATAAATTCAACAATATAGAATGCTTCTCTGGCTTTTATGGTCAATTGGGTCTCTCGAAATGAGGTTTTAAGGCTAAAAACTAGTCAAACACAGAAAACAATGGTTTTCTGAGTCTCTTGACTGCAAATTGGGCTAAATATTTGACGAGAAGGTTTTTCAGAAGATACAAGGAACCTGTAGAGGATTTCTAGCTTTTAGAGCTTTGAATTTAACCCTAAAATTTTGAAAAAATGATAATTTTCTTTGAAAATGGTGCGCAACGGATTCTAGGATTCCTGGAAAAATTTTGCCAAGGTTTTTCCTATTTCTAGGACTTTAGGGAAATTGAATTTAATCAGTTTATTAATCTTTACTGCTTCTTTTCGCTTTTAAAGGTCTTTTGAATTTAATTGCAGGTTAAATTCTTAGAAAAATACCTGGTTTTGACTCAGGTATTGGTTTTAACATGGTTTTCTGCAATCTTCTAGTCGAATTGAATGTTCAATGGTTGATATGGAGCACGTGTGGCTCCTCTATAGTCTTTTATAGGTCTCTTGGGAAAAGGTTTGCAAGCATTTGGTGTAGATATGGGCGAAAATGGCTATCGGAGGATTTTTTGCAACTTTACACAATCGGGGGGACAAACAATGGTTTAAACGCGACACACAAATGAAAAGCATACACAAAGGTTCAAATAAAAATTTGATTTGTATTAACACTTTGGAATTAATTAGAGGTTTCATCATGGCGGGAAGGTGGTTTTCGAATTATTGAAAGGGAAAAGTCCGGCGGTAATCACGCGGGTTTTTAGTAGTAAGCATTTTAAATGAAAAACCACGCAATCCAACCACAAAAGGTCATGTGTGTTAGTGTCAGTCTTTTCAGCCTTCCTCCAGTGATCAAACATGCTCTTACAAAGTGATTTTAAGATGTCAATGTCAAATTTTGTCATTTCAGTGAGTCTTCAAGTAAAATTTGGTCACTAGGTATTAGGTCTAGGGTTTGCTTTTACTCTTGTCAAAGTTGTCCAAATGTCGGTCCATGTCACCATTCAGCGGAATGTACTATCAATAAAAGGGTGTTCATCATCATTTCAGGTTCCAATGGGTCATTTTACACCTTTTTCATGCTTCAGTTGTGCCTTGGTAAGGTTCATTTCCCTCTCCTAGGGTTTTAAAGGTAATTTCTCTTGGATGGTCAAATCATCAGCAAAACTTGTATCGTGATGTTCATACACCTTCCCCTATCCTTAATGTACCTTATTAAACACTTCCCATCACTGAGATCCCCCAAATTTTTCATTTTTGCACAAACCCTAGTTTCTTGCTACAACTTGGCAATTTTCTAGGCTAGGCCTGTGTTTTGCCCTTTTGGACCCCTTCCCCTCTCTCAATATCTGAAATTCCACATTCCCCTACTTCCTAACATCCCTCCATACTTCCCAAAATTTTCTCAATAATTTATAAGCCCCTTATCCCCTTCATTTCTCTTCATTTTGACAAATCCCTTATTCCACCCTTCGGGATAAGTTTCACACCAATGCTGTTTCTGAGCAATCAAAGATGAATTTTGGAGAAATGAGAGATTTTTTTGTCCAAAATAGGCCAAGGAATAAAACCCTCCTTCACTTTTTACACAGGTGTCATTTTTTTAGAGAAATGTCAAACATACAGTTGCCTCAGGAGAATTGATGCACCTCTGAAGTGACCCTAGTAAAATCCATATTTCTCCTAGCTTGGCTAGCCAAATTAATTTCTCGATGAGTAAAATGATATCTACACACAAATGGATTTCCAATGACCTATCATGAGCTCAATTTTGAGTTGAGGAAGACCTTCAAACGTTGACTGCAACAGCACTCTGCCTTGAGGCAGCCTCATTCTGCTCATTTTGACCAGTCTTGGGAGATTTGATTTTTGACAAGTCCAATGAACTCCAAATTGAAAATTTATAGTTTTGTTGGAAGTTAGACTCAATAAGCTTTCCAACGAGCTATCCTAAGCCCAATTTGGACATCGGGAAAGCCTCCAAAAGCCTCCTGAAAAAGGGTGCTACGCATTGGGTTTGTGGCGTAGCACATAGAGCTGCAAGCTCAATTTCACCATAAAATTCTCCAAATTTTCCAAATGAGCTCAAATATGTGGTGTGAAAAGACATAAATGAGCAAGAGAAGAGGTATGAGGAGTGAAGGAAGAATCTTGGAGGTAAAACTAGGCAAATTTGAGTGCGCGGCACATTGGGCAGCCAACGGGAGGCACCGAAGGAGCGCGACACATTGGGCCGGCCTTCCCAGTGTAAAAAATACACTGGCGCGGTGCATTGGAGGGGCACGGCACATTGGGTTAGGCGTGCGACGCACATGGAAGAAGACAATTTTTTTGCTATTTTTTATAACTCATCAAACTAAATCGGTCAATATTTATCCAAGCAGGTCCATGCAATCATTCCATTTCCATGAATATGTATTTGGTGTTGTTTGTGAGGAATTGAACACAAAACCAAACCCTATTATCTTGTTTTGGGATTTTCTTCCTTTAGGGTTTTGAAATTGTTTTTTGTGCCAAATATTCCCATTTCCCCACCTGGTTTTTCCCCTCCTCATTGTTTGTATCCTCACAACATCTCATTTCACTATTTATCCTATATCCCTAGTTACTCATTCCTACCTATTTCCATTCCCTCCCCATCCCAATTGTGAAATTTCTCCAAACTTAAGTGGCTGTCCCTAAATCACAGATTTCAAATGGCAAGTTGCACTTGACAAAATTTCGTTGTTCCTACTACCCCATTCCTCGATATTACCTCCCATTTGACATATATTTTGCAATAAATCAAATACACCAAAGTTCTCATTATCATACAAGAAAACACAGACCTTGGACATCATGGAGATGGATATTTCTTGTGACTCTACAACTGAATTGCATCCACCAAGGAGGCATTAAAGCGTCGCAAAAGGCATGTTAGACTCTAAATCTTGGCCAAAGCTTCTTTGGCTCAGCATAGTGCTTGATGGTTGACATTCAGCCCAAATTTCAAGAAATTTAGGAAAATTTTTGTCAATTTTGAATTTTTGGGCCTAAACATAGATTTTCCTGCCCGACGCGTAGCGCCACTTGGCGCATGTTTATAATTGGCAGCTCTTTTGGAGGAAAAATTTGCATTTCTGGATTTTTTATCAAAATTTATGCATGCCTATGGATTACCTAAGGATTTCATCAAGTTCTGGGTTGCCTAAAGGGTCAAAAACACCCTAAAAATGGCCTTTCTGCCACTTTTTGCACACACATGAAGCAGTGTTGGGAGATTTTATTTTTGGAGAGGAAAATGGAAACCAAATCTAGAAATTCCAGTTGGGTTGGAAAGTAGATAGGCAGAGCTTTCTAAAAAGCTATCCTGCACTCAATTTGGACTTGAGGAAAGCCCTCACAATCAGCCTCAAATTTGTGTTACGCATAGAGATTTCAGGCGCGACGCATTGGGAAATTTGGCCTATTTTTCACTCAAGAGCTCAGTTTTTCACCTAGTTTTGGCTAGTTTGACTTTTTCATGTAAATATTGATGTAACTTGATGTAATTTCATGACCTTGATGTAATTTTGGCACATTTTTACTCATCTTAGTAGATTCATTCACCAAAAAGTGAAATGTAAGTGAATGAATCAGTTTCCTATCATATAGAGGCAAGTTATTTCATTGCCTATTTTCCAGTTCTTAGTTTAGATATGGTTGAAAAAACTCCTAGAATGGTGAGCTCAACCCATAGAGGCATGGGGATGAGTTAGGCTTGTCTATATCTTGTATTTTCTCACTCATTTTCATAGGTTTGACACTTGGGATTGCTTGGCACTTCATTGTACATTCCATCTCTGCATTTTTGGCAAAGGAATAGACCGGGGTTTGTAGCACTCTTTCGGATCCATGTGGCTCTGTGTTTTGATGGTTTTTTTCTCTATGTAATTGTAAGTTCACTGATGTTTATGTGTATCATTTCTCTTCTCCTTTCTTCTTAAATTAAACAAATGAGTGATAAAGGTGGAATTCATTAGCTTGCTTTGCTCTACCTTCAATTTTGTTTAATTTTCCATATTTTCATCAGTTTGAAGAGGATTCTTGAAAGCCTCTTGCCCTCTTCAGCTCCTCACCAGTCTGAACTATCCATTCATTCAATTCAAATAATCAAAAAAATTTCCTTCCTTGCCCCATTCAGAACTCTGTAAAAACTAGGCCTCATCCCCGAAGCCAAAACTACCTTTCCCTTTATTGCAACAAAATACCCCAAAATCAAAATAAAACTCCTTTAATTATATACCTAGCCTAAAATTAGCCTTTATTTCAAGTCATCTCAAGCCCTATTGATTATCTTTGCTGAGATTGACCTGGAGAGAGCCCTCTCCTGTTCTGGTAGGGCTAGCTACCAGACTGAGCGTGGTTTGATGTTACCCTGAACTCTGCCTTTTCCAGCCTGAGGTAGATTTAGGCAATAACATAGTGGCAACCATACTGGGGACGAAATTTTTTTTGTTTGCTTGATAAACTACAGACGGAGCCTGAAGTTAGCTAGGTAGCCTTCCAAATGCTCTTTCTTTGCATTAGCGAAAGTAGATGAATGCTGCTTCAATCAATCTTTGGTCTAGTTTATGAATTAAACATATGGTTTCCTCAGTAAGATCTAATTAAGTTTAGATCTAATTGTTGATGGTGGACAACGATCAGACACCGCAAGGCTGAAATCATTCACCTGGCAACTCTAAATTAGTTTCGAGATCATATCCAAGGACTCCACTGGAGGATGAACCTGATTAGCAGAAACATGAAAGGACAATATGGAAAGATCAGGTATTCAAGTTGGAATTTCATCCAAGACATTTTGTTCTTTGTCATAAATTATTTCTTCTCTTTTACTGAGAATGTCAAGAAGGCTTTGCAAAGAATATTGTGTTTGAGAAAAGATCGTCAGCTTGCATTTGATTCCTTCCCTTTGAAGATTGTGAATACCAAATATTTGCATGCCTTTGAGCTTGATCAAGTCCTTTCTTCCGAATCTTGCGATGACCATCTTCAAACTGATGAACCTCAAGAGACCAAGAATGATTCTACAGCATTTGTACATACCCCTATACCTTGTAAAATTCTAGATCGATACAAGCCTCTGATTTTACCTCCTATACTCCATGCTTTCCCTGCAAACTATTATCTTTACTTGCCGAGGTTTGATGGTGAACGTGACAACATCACTGCTGAGAGACATGTTCTGAATTTTGAGTCTCTTCTTGACCTTTTTGAAGTTGATGAAGAGGATGTCAGTATTATGGTTTTTTCTCTTTCTTTGCGAAGCAAAGTCAAGAGTTGGTTCAAATCCCTGCCTGATGCAAGCATCTCAAATTTCCAACAGTTCGTCAAATTTTTCCTCGACAGTGGGTGGTCAGACAGAACCATTTCTTGATTATAGAAGAGTATAACCAGCTGAAAAGACTGCCAGGGGAGACAATACAACAGTTTTCTGCCAGATTTAACAAAGTTTATTATTTGATGCCAGTTGATATAAGACCTCCTCCTAGATCTGCTCTCTTGCACTACCCGGGTGCCTTTGATCCGGAAATGGAGTTTTAGTTGAGAGAAAGGAATATTGCAACACTTGAAGAGATGCAAAATAGTGCAGTAAATGTAGAGGCTCATTTGTTGATCTGAAGGGTAAGGTTGAAAGAAGAAGAGATGAAAAACATAGATCCAGATAAAGTGACATCTCTAGAAGTAAAGCTTGAAATGTTGGTAAGTGCAGTGGAAGAGATGATGCAAAATATCACCACAAGGAATGAGTATAATGTTCAAGCCCATGGCTCGCTTATTGAAGAAGAACGAGTTGCTGATCCAAAACATTTTGTTTCTTATCCCAGTTGTCATAGATCTGATAATGACTATTTTGTAGATCATCTTGGAGAAGAGAGATCTGTTGATTTGACATGTATGCTTGATGATGTGTTTTATACTGATGATTTGCCTCAGTTTGATCAGTATGATGATGATTATGTTCTCCAAACAGAAGCTAATCTTGCAGACAAATCAGTAGCTAGTTTTCGAAAGGAGGAAGTTCACTTTCAGTAGCTCGAATACATTGATCAACCGATGCATATCAGCTATGACAATGATGAGGAAAGTGCAGCAAATTTTGAAGTAAGTGAAGGATCTTTGCCTTCTTTTTTTACTCATTTAAGTTCATCAGAGACAACTTCCATGCAATCAGAAATCAACTGTCAACAAGTCTTCATTTGGACCATCTTGAGGGCAATGAAAACCTTGTTCAAGACTTCTCATATCCAGATTTTCAGCCCCCAAATGCCATTGATTGTCAAGCTGCAGATGAGGACTTGAAAGCTGGCACATATGATCAAATGATGCAAGATGATTCCATACCATTTTGTTTTGAATCATTTCAGTTTTTGAAGGGTAAATTTCATAGTAAATCTTCAAATGAGCAACTTGTAGAAAATCATGTAATCTCATCGGAACCAATAGAAAATGGGTTGCAACAGTCTTTTCAGTCTTTTCAAGTTTTTCACGATCCAATAAGCTGATGTGTTGGATGATGTCTGCAGTCAAATTTTTTCTCCATTGAATACATGTGAACTTGACAAAAGTATTGATATAAACTTGATCTGGCAGCCAGTATCTTTGTCATTTTTAGCAGGAGTCTTGTCACAAAGCTCAGATCAAAGTTTGCATTCATGGTATGAGGAGAAGAGAAGTAATCCATTGGATGAGCTAAGTCCCAGTGTGCATGAATTTCAAGACCCTTATGCAATGTTTCTGGAGGTGGATAGAAAATCCATAGTATTCAACGGATCTGTTCACATGTTTTTATGGGAGTTTCCATTCCGTAGTTGTTACACAGTAATTTGTCACCATCCCTGCAATCCCCGTCCCGCACATTGGAGGGCTCATTTCGTGACCTGTGAGCAGTGACATGGCTTGAAACCACTTTCATGACATCCCTCTGAAGTTGAGCTTTCATTTCCCTGAAGACATCTCCCTGCAAAAAACCCTAAAAATAGCTCTTTTTCCATTGGTGCGGTTCCACAGTTCAACCCTCGCGCCAAGGGGGAAAATCCTCCAAAGAGGGTGCGCCAATTGGCACTTTGTCATAGAGCCGCACCCGCACCAACCATATTAAGATATGTTTTTTAAAAATAAAAGGCGGAATTTTCGTCCTAACAAATTCCTTGACTGATATCTATCTTGAGTTGGGAGGTTTGGCTACGGATTTCCATAGAGAGGAAGTGGTTTGCCACCTCTCATGGAAGCTTCCTTGATGATAGGGCCAATCCCATAATTATAGGGATCCCAACTCCCCTTCCTCCTTCTATAAAAGCTTGCTCATCTTCATGGCAAGCTAATCTCCAAGTTCCCAAGAGCTTTCATATCCTTATGCTGCAAGAGCCTTCTTGATTCCCTTAAGGCCAAATCCAAGCAAGGAGACTATTGTCAAGTATCCGGAGAGAGAGGCTTGTCCCATCCTTGACAAGATTTATCGAGACATGTTTTGCTGACGACTCGCTAAAGGATAATTTAGCGTCGAAGCTATGGTTGTGTTCTTCTTTTGACTCATTAATGATAAGCGACTATTGGTTATGGTTCCACTCTTGTTCTTGATTGTGTTCATGAGTTATGTCCTCTTCGACTGACATATAGTTGTATATAATGGATTTTATGCTTGCGTTTGTGTTTTTTCTTGCATGTGCAGGTGTCCGACCACGGAGATCGTGAGGATTGTGATCTGCCAGGGCAAAGGAACGGGAGCACCACCTCTTCTACAAACGACAGCGTTGGATTCCAGGTAAGCCTTCCTCACAAGTCGGTTTATTCATGATTAGGACCCTGCACCGTAGCGTGTTTGATTGTTGCTAGACCCGATCTAGGCTAGTAGGGATCGCCTCTGTCCGCAGAGGGGATTTACCTCTTCAACAATTTGGCGACTCCGCTGGGGACTCAGCTGGTTGTTTGATTTGTAAGCTATAGACAGAGCCTGAAGTGCAGCCATATAGCCTTCGAAATGCTTTTTCTCTGCATTAGCGAAGTAGATCAAAGCTGCTTCAGTCAATCTCCGGTTCATTTTGTAAACTAAACACTTGGAGTTTTTTCTTGTCTTTTCGGTTGATTCTTGATTCCGCTTGCTTGATCAGCTCTTTGGGCTGGCTCTTTCTGTGAATTTGGCTTTTGGATAGCTTGATCATCATTGGTCTACTTGTTGGATTGCTCTTTTTTATTTTTGACTGGTAAACTCGACTGGCGCGCTTTTCAGCTTGACAATCACGCCCATTTACGCAGGTTGCTAGTGTATTTCCCGCACCAATTCTATTCTGGCACTAGTTTCAGCCTTACAGTCGCGCCAATCCTGTGAGGTAGTAGGGTTTGATTTGTTCTGAGCTTTTCAAGCTTGATCTGTGTGTGTCTCGCTTTGAGCCTAGATTACATGGTTCATTTGAGTCTTGGAGATTCTGCTTGAAGTGGTGAGTCTGGTCTTGGTTGGGAGAAATTCCTTGCTTTTTCATTTTCAGGCGTTGGCGCTTGTTGTCAGTTAGCAAACCACGCCAATTTGCCATTGGCACTAGCTGTCAATGTGCAAGTCGCGCCAGTTGGCGCTAGTTGTCAATGTACAAGTCGAGCCAATTTCAGGGTGTGTGAAAATTGAGATTTTGTTTTCCCTAAATCCTTCACCAGTGTGTCTTTCCCTTCTGGTCTTTTCACTGTATGAGCATATATTACATTGCTCATTGTTTGAAATGTATTATTTCCACGATTGTTTGATGTAAAAGGGAATGAATGCCTTGTTTTGACCTCTTGCTTTGGAATTCCCCTTTGTGTTTGACCTCATATGTCTTGCCGCCTTTGGACGGATTTCATGACAAAGTGTTTGAAACAACGATTGCCTTCTTAGTGTTTGTTTACATCTCTTTCGCATTCATCAAGGAGATTTGCGTTTATTTAGTTTTCGTCTCAAATTGTTCTTTTTGTTAAAATGCATTAGATCAAATTGCATTGAAAAGTATTTTGAGATTTATCATTGAACTTAGATCACATTTTTTAATGATTGAAAGCTAAAAATCACTTTGAGTGCATTCTCTTTCATTGAAAGCATGCATTAAGTAGATTCTCATTTCATCGAAAAATGCATTGAGTGCATTCTTATCATTTGAAAGGAAAAAGGAAATTGTGCATAAATTACAATTGCATAGTTTTCGAAAAAGAGGATTTTGCATATATTACATTGCATTATTCGCATCGTTGAATGTTTGAAATTACTTTTGGATAGTGAAAGTCATCTAGTTTGGAAAAAGTTTCATTTTCAGTGTTGTTGTTTGTTGCATCATTTTTTGAAGCTCTTCCCTTAACTAGATAGCATTCATCGAATTGAAAATTTTTCTTTTCCCATATAGCTGCATATAAGAGATTGTCATATGACATTCGGTAGGGCCTTAAAACCGAGACATAATTGAAGATCAACCATAAAATTTACTCAATTTACCCTAAGGAAGCATTGAAATATTAACGAAATATTTAGAGGTCTAGGCTAGAGACGTGTTCCAGCGTCATTAAACCTAGTAGCTGTCATACGCCTCTTGGCTTTAGACAGCACTAGTACGGACTTGTGCTCCCCATACCGTCACTTATATAAAAGGAGACCCCATCAGGTTTCAATCCTTTATCCATAGGAAGCCGAGTCTGCCACCCTATACCCGTGATACACCGGACATAGCATTCGGGGAGATTGCCTGCATGTACGTCAAGTCCTTGGTTGATTTCTCTTTCATTTTGAAACCAAGGTGTATATTGCAGTTCACGGTTATTTGGTACACCCTTTGCCTAGTATTCCTGAGTAGTCATTTCGATCTTTTCTGACTCTTTAAATTTGAAAAGGTCATCAAGCACTTGTCCTTTCACGCTTGTTTCCAATCTGAAAGTGATAGAGTCACCTTTTTCCTATTTCTCGATTCTTAAAAGATGAAACGGTAGAGTTTTGTTTCAATGTGTTAAAAATTAACTGCCCACGAAATATTCCTGGTTAAAGTTAGTTTCCTTAGGGTGTTGTTTTGGATTGTTTATGATGGCAACTTTTCCAGAGTTCACCAACCAAGGAATCCCCTCTGATGGGAATCCGGGTCCTTTTCCTCCTTTTGGAAATGTTGGTGCTCCTTATATGGCAACATTGTCCCTTCTTGGGTTAACTGTTGGGTTGCCTGTTTGGTTGTTTTCAACCTCTGTGGTACTGAATGTCTCGGCTTCTGTTCAACTGTCTCCTCCACCTAAACAACATCATGTTGATTCCAAGGTGGACCTCTCCCCTTCTTCACCTGTTTCTGCGTCCTCCTCTTCTACTTCGCCTGGTGAAAGTCTGGATTCGAGTAACCAGGTGGCTAAGAAGAAGAAGAAGAATACAAAGAAGAAGAAGTCCGATAAGGGAGAGGCTAGCTCTGCGGCTATTGCGCCTAGGAAGTCTCCTCTTGATAAACCTCCCAACCCTCCACGGAAAGTCAAATTCCCTTGCATGTTGTGCACGGGAGACCATCTTCTTCGAGATTGCCCTCGCATTCCCAAGGTGCTCGAAGTATGTTCCAATTGTCGTCCGCCATTGCCTTTGGCTTCTGGGAGTCAAGTTGGGGGCACGTCTTCAACTGGTGCTATTAAGGATCCTAAGAAGCAGGGTAATATTACCAATCCCTGTAAGTTGTGTGAAGGGCACCATGCCATTCACCTTTGTCCTTATATGGATGAAGCCAAGCGAGTTTTGGACAACTTAACTGTTTCTACACCATCCCTCCCAGTTGGTTATAAGCAGTTGTCTTTGAGTCCTCCACCAGCTGATCACACGATTGGTCAAGAGTCATCCTTAGTCGATCCGGCTCCCTCAGAAATTCAAATTCATGAATCCGTTCCCGACCAACAATTGGTTGTGGAATTGGTTGAGCTGGCTCCGTCTACGGTACACTAGGTCTTTTCCATTGAGAGTGGACCTCACACCCCTCATATTCTTCTGGTTTCTTCAGATTCTTCAGACTTGGAGAAAGATTCTCCTGTCCATATATCTCAAGAAGTTTCTCCTCTGCCTCCTGTGATAGAGGTCCCAGAGGATACTCCTCCCACCTTCGAGATGGAGGTCGTGGAGGATGCTTCTTCTTCTTCCGTAACACTAGGGGAAGACCATCTCGGTTCGATGGTATCCCCTCCAAGTAGTTTAGTTGCTTCCTTTGATTGGAATCGATTTGTGGGATACCGCCTTCCGTCTTATGTGCCTTTCGAGATCACAATACAGGTCTTTGGTCTGGTTATACCTAGCACCATTATAGACGAAGGCGCATCTATTAGTGTTCTATCCTCAAATACTTGGCAAGCTTTCGGTTCACCGCCGCTTGCGCCTGTTACGCAGAATCTATTGGCATTTAACAGAAGAACGAGTCAACCATTAGGGATCCTTCCAAGGTTACCTGTTACTTTGGGAGGTAAGACCGTCCATATGGACATGATGGTTGTTCCAGGCCCCTTGGATTTTAATCTGCTCTTGGGGCGTGATTACACCTATGCCATGGGAGCACTTGTCTACTCCCTTTTTCGTGTGGTCTGTTTTCCACATGAAGGACGGATTGTGACCATTGATCAGCTTTCATTCTTTGGTCCTGATGTGGCAACTAGCCCACCATCATCCCTTCCTGGTTTTTATCCACCTGTTGTATCTGCCCCACCGCAGGTCAACTATGTGGCTACCTACCCCGTGCCTATACCCAGTGATGGTGCTATTGTGCATCAGGTGCTGGGGGCATTGGGTACTGAATTCCAGGATGTTTTCCTTCCATCGGGAGTGGAAATCTTGGAAGCGATGACTTCTTGTTCATTATGATGAGGTCGGTCAGAGCATAGTTCTTTTCTTATGTCAAGCTCCTTAAAAAATGAAACAAGGTATTTAGAGCATGGTTCCCTTCCTGTGTCAAGCTCTTTAAAAAATGAAACAAGGTTGTCGGAGCAGAGTTCCTTGTCTTGTGTCAAGCTCCTTAAACAATGAAACAAAGGGTCCGGAGGATAGTTCTTGTGTAAACCTCGTTAAAACAATGAAACACGTTCCCGTTCAATTCGAGTCTTTGATCAGATCTCATAAAATCCCAGTCGAGTATTTCTCTTGATCTCGTAATTTGAACCTTCACTCCATCCGCCTTACATATGGATTGAAGCTTGGGGGGCATGTACCTCGAATTGAGTCACCATGCTGGGGGCATGCTTAATTTTTCAAGCATAGTTCGTTTTCGTTTCAAGCTTGTGTAAAAATGAAATTGGTTTCAAGCATAGTTTATCTTTGTTTCAAGCTTGTATAAAAATGAAACCAACTTCAAGCAGAGTTTTCTGATTTCAAGCTTGTGTAAAAATGAAACCTTTCCCATTTTACCTCTTGTGATTGTCATTTTATCAGCATTTTTTTGACATATGAGCCTTGGTTTTCTCACTCCATCGTCACTATCTTCTTGGCCGATCATATGCCTTCACTTGGTTGTTTTACCCATTCCTAAGGAACCGCTGTGATGAGTGGTCTTGTTAGCCAACCTCTTAACCTTTACTTGTTTTGAGCAGCTCCATCATTACCAGAACCAGTTGCTTCCCTTTATACCACTCGTTCCTCCAGGAGGAGTCACCTTTCAGCTCTTTTCTGACTCTCTAAAATTGAAAATATTGCCGAGTCCCTTGGCGTTTCGATCTCGTTAAAGTGGACATGAAACGACATCTACCCAGTATACGTTTACCCCTTTTTCGGGCTGGGATGGATTACTTATGAAAAATGAATACCCTAGTCTATTGCGACTAGGAGGTTTTCTCAGATATTGTTTTCTACCTTTTTCGGGTATGAGGAACTATCTACGAAAAGGGACCGCTGGAGTTTACTTTTCTACTGTCTTTTCAAACTCTCTAAACATGAAAAGATGCCGAGTTCTTCCTTTGTCAGACTCGTTAAACCTTGATGACATTAGATTCAGTTGAAATGATGTTCCTCGAGTTTCTCCTTCCTAGAGCTCGTTAAATGTACTAGGATGGATTCGCCCGAAGGGCGGACTTATATGACAAGCATATGCTATCCTCTTCAAGATTGTGTAAAAATAAAGAGGTACTCACCGAAATGGTGGGGAAAATGGAACCAACATCATTGTCGTGTCGGCAGTATGTCGCTCTTGAACATGGCACTTGTTCGCATTCGTGTCGGATTGGGGACATCTCATCTCATTTTTCACTTGCCTCCATGGGTTTGGGTGATCCATTTTGACCTCTCATCTGCTCTTTGCCTCGTCACCATGACCTCTGATATTTTGATGTTAAATACTTCCAAATCTAGTGTCGTGCTGTCAATATGTTCAAGAGAAGTTGACCTCTGCAGATTTCAACCTTCCTCTGATTCTCATCTGATTCTGATTCACAAAGACATTATGTTCCTCTGTCTCGCGTCGATGATGTGGGAAACACTATGGCCCACCTTCGATCAAGGTCACTTCCTATCGACTTCAGCTCATTATCCAGGAAGCTGATCTAGAGACTCCCTTCTAGTACCTTGGAGCCTGCACACCTCAATGGCAGGTTCTTCAAATTCGACGTGAGGTTTTCATCATTGGCCTCCGATCGAGTGATTCTGTGAGTGTTCGACGTCAACTCACTGTTCACATGCCATAGACTGTACCTATAGTACCTTGAGGACCATTGGCATTAATGGTGGTACCTCTCGCATCTGTTAATAGCTTTCATCATTGGCTGGTAATCAGGCGATGTTCTTGCATGTTCGACTTCGGCTCACATATTCACATGCTTGAACTTGTACTTTGTTCAGGTCGAGATGGAGCGCAAGACCCTGGACTCTTCCTGTTATAATCCAGGCTGCAATTTTGTGGATTATTATGATTAGTTACATGACTCACTGATTGGATGGCTACGACCATACCTAAGTCTATTTTCGGATCGTCACTGGATGGCTGTGCCCATGCCTTGGATCTGGATTATTGTATACTCTATTATGGATGGCTGCGCCCATACCACACATATATATCATGTATCTGAGACATTAGTTGTACTTCGCTCTGCAGGTTTTCCGATGGCGGTCTTTTTAGTCGACATGTTCTCGTAAAGCATTTCACCCCTCTCTCTCTCTCTCGGGCCTCATGCTTTAGGGGGAATCTGTTACACATTAATTTGTCACCGTCCCTGCAATCCTCGTACTGCACATTGGAGGGCTCATCTCGTGACTTGTGAGCAGTGACATGGCTTGAAACCACTTTCATGACATCCCTCTGAAGTTGAGCTTTCATTGCCCTAAAGACATCTCCCTGCAAAAAACCCTAAAAATAGCTCTTTTTCCATTGGCGCGGTTCCACAGTTCAGCCCTCGCGCCAAGGGGGAAAATCCTCCAAAGAGGGCGCGCCAATTGGCGCTCTGTCATAGAGCCGCACCCACGCCAACCATATTAAGAGGTGCTTTTTAAAAATAAAAGGCAGAAGTTTCGTCCTAAAAAATTCTTGGATTGATATCTATCTTGAGTTGGGAGGTTTGGCTACGGATTTCCATAGAGAGGAAGTGGTTTGCCACCTCTCATGGAAGCTTCCTTGATGATAGGGCCAATCCCATAATTATAGGGATCCCAACTCCCCTTCCTCCTTCTATAAAAGCTTGCTCATCTCCATGGCAAGCTAATCTCCAAGTTCCCAAGAGCTTTCATATCCTTATGCTGCAAGAGCCTTCTTGATTCCCTTAAGGCCAAATCCAAGAAAGGATACTATTGTCAAGTATCCGGAGAGAGAGGCTTGTCCCATCCTTGACAGGCTTTATCGAGACATGTTTTGCTGACGACCCACTAAAGGAGAATTCAGTGTCGAAGCTATGGTTTTATTCTTCTTTTGACCCATTAATGATAAGCGACTATTGGTTATGGTTCCACTCTTGTTCTTGATCGTGTTCATGAGTTATGTCCTCTTCGACTGACATGTAGTTGTATATACTGGATTTTATGCTTGCGTTTGTGTTTTTTCTTGCATGTGCAAGGGTCCGACCACGGAGATCATGAGGATTGTGATCTGCCAAGGCAAAGGAACGGGAGCACCACCTCTTCTACAAATGACAGCGTTGGATTCCAGGTAAGCCTTCCTCGCAAGTCGGTTTATTTATGATTAGGAACCTACACCATAGCGTGTTTGATTGTCGCTAGACCCGATCTGGGCTAGTAGGGATCGCCTCTGTCCGCAGAGGGGATTTACCTCTTCAATAGTAGTTATCTCTTGTTGTTCATAAATGAGCACTTGCGGAGAATTCAAACAGCAGCTGGAATACTTACTTGGTTGCATTGGTTGTTTCATTTCACTTGATCACGTGATGAATGGAACAAATAGAGTAGGTTGTATTGAATAAGCTTCATATTGAGCATATTTCCAGTTTCTCGGTTGTGTTTAAGTATCGAGTAAACTTTTAGTTGAGTGAGAGTCAATTTATTTCATCAAGTCATTAGTTTTCAGTCATGCATTTTAGCTTGAGTTTTTGACTCCGTTGCCCAATGGATGAAGGCGTTGTCTTCTTTCCAAAGATCTGTAGTTCTTGGCACATCCAAGGAGCTACCATCCCCATGGGAGCCAATATTAGTGTTAGTATTTGCAGCCTTCCTCCAGTGATCATACATGCTCTTACAAAGTGATTTTAAGATGTCAAGGTCAAATTTTGTCATTTCAGTGATTCTTCAAGTAAAATTTGGTCACTAGGTATTAGGTCTAGGGTTTTCTTTTACTCCTGTCAAAGTTGTCCAAATGTCAGTCCATGTCACCATTCAGCTAAATGTACTATCAATCAGAGGGTTGTCATCATCATGTCAGGTTCCAATGGGTCATTTTACACCTTGTTCATGCTTCAGTTGTGCCTTGGTAAGGTTCATTTCCCTCTCCTAGGGTTTTGAAGGTAATTTCTCTTGGATGGTCAAATCGTCAGCAAAAATTGTATCCTGATGTTAATACACCTTCCCATATCCTTAATGTACCTTACTAAACTCTTCCCATCACTGAGATCCCCCAAATTCCTCATTTTTTCACAAACCCTAGTTTCTTGCTACAACTTGGCAATTTTCTAGGCTAGGCCTGTGTTTTTCCCTTTTGGACCCCTTCCCCTCACTCAATCTATAAAATTCCACTTTCCCCTACTTCCTGACATCCCTCCCTACTTCCAAAATTTTCTCAAGAATTTATAATCCCCTTATCCCATTCATTTCGCTTCATTTCGAAAAATCCCTTGTTCCACACATCGGGATAGGTTTAACTCCAATGATGTTTCTGAGCAATAAAATATGAATTTTTGAAAATGGAGAGACATTTTTGTCCAAAATAGGCCAAGGAAGAAAAACCTCCTTCACTTTTTACACAGGTGTCATGGTTTTAGAGAAATTTCAAAAATACAATTGCCTCAGGAGAATTGATGCACCTCTGAAATGACCTTGTGAAAATCAAGATTTCTCCTAGCTTGGTTGGCCAAATGAATTTATTTATGATTCAAATTATAAATATACACAAATTTCTTTCCAATGAGCAATCATGAGCTCAATTTGGAGTTGAGGAAGACCTTAAAAATTTGACTGCAATAGCACTCTGCCTTGAGGCAACCTCATTCTGCTCATTTTGAATAGTCTTGGGAGCTTTGATTTTTGACAAGGCAGATGATCTCCAAATTGAAAAATTATAGTTGGGTTGGAAATCATATTCAATAATATTTCCGACGAGCTATCCCAAGCCCGTTTTGGACACCAGGAAGGCCTCCAAAAGCCTCCTGCAAAAGGGCACTACGCATTGGGTTTGTGTTGCGGCGCATAGAGCTGCAAGCCCAATTTCACCATAAAATTCTCCAAATTTTCCAAATGAGCTCAAATATATGGTGTGCAAAGACAACAATGAGCAAGAGAAGAGGTGTGAGGAGTGAAGGAAGAAGCTTGGAGGTAAAACTGGGCAAAGTTGAGTCCGCGGCGCATTGGGCAGCCAGCGCGACGCACCAGAAGAGCGCGGTCCATTGGGCCTGCCTCCCCAGTGTAAAAATACACTGGCGCAGTGCATTAGAGGGGTGCGGTGCGTTGGGTTAGGTGCGCGACCTACATGGCATAAGACAAAGTTTTTGCTATTTCTTCCAACTCATCAAACTAAATCGGTCAATATTTATCCAAGCAGGTCCATGCAATCATTCCATTTCCATGAATATGTATTTGGTGTTGTTTTTGAGGAATTGAACACAAAAACCAAACCCTATTATCTTGTTTGGGGATTTTCTTCCTTTAGGGTTTTGAAATTGTTTTTTGTGCCGAATATTCCCATTTCCCCACCTGGTTTTTCCCCTCCTCATTGTTTGTATCCTCACAACAGCTCATTTCACTGTTTATCCTATATCCCTAGTTACTCATTCCTACCCATTTCCATTCCCTCCCCATCCCAATTGTGAAATTTCTCCAAACTTAAGTGGCTGTCCCTAAATCACATATTTCAAATGGCAAGTTGCACTTGACCAAATTTCATTGTTCCTACTACCCCATTCCTCCATATTCCCTCCCATTTCACATATATTTGGCAATAAATCAAAGACACCAAAGTTCTCATTGTCATACAAGACAACACAGAGCTTGGACATCATGGAGACGAATATTTCTTATGATCGAGACAGTGACTCTACAACTGAATTGCATGCACCAAGGAGGAATTAAAGCATCACAAAAGGCATGTTAGACTCTAAATCTTGGCTGAAGCTTCTTTGGCTTAGCATAGTGCTTGATGTTGGACATTAAACGTTTTGTCAATTTTGAATTTTTGGGCCTAAACACAGATTTTCCTGCCCGACGCGTAGCGCCACTTGGCGCACGCTTATAATTGGCAGCTCTTCTAGAGGAAAACATTGCATTTCTGGATTTTTCATCAAAATTTATGCATGCCTATGGATTACCTAAGGATTTCATCAAGTTCTGGGTTGCCTAAAGGGTCAAAAACACCCTAAAAATGGCCTTTCTGCCACTTTTTGCACACACAGGAAGCAATGTTGGGAGATTTTATTTTTGGAGGGGAAAATGGCAACCAAATCTATAAATTCCACTTGGTTTGGAAATTAGACAGGTAGATCTTTCCAACGAGCTATCCTGCACTCAATTTGGACTTGAGGAAGGCCCTCAAAATCAGCCTCAAATTTGTGCTATGCATAGAGATTTCAGGCACAACGCATTAGGAAATTTGGCCTATTTTTCACTCAACAGCTCAGTTTTTCGCCTAGTTTTGGCTAGTTTGACTTTTTCATGTAACTCTTGATGTAAATTGATGTAATTTCATGACAATGATGTAATTTTGGCACATTTTTACTCATCTTAGTGGATTCATTCACAAAAAAGTTAAATGTAAGTGAATGAATTAGTTTCCTATCATATAGAGGCAAGTTGTTTCATTGCCTATTTTCCAGTTCTTGGTTTAGATATGGTTAAAACATCTCCTATAATGGTGAGCTGGACCCCTAGAGGCATGGGGATGAGTTAGGCTTGTCTATATCTTGTATTTTCTAACTCATTTTCAGAGGTTGGACACTTGGGATTGCTTGGCACTTCATTGTACATTTCATCTCTGCATTTTTGGCAAAGGAATAGACCAGGGTTTGCAGCACTCTTTGGGATCCATGTGGCTCTGTGTTTTGATGGTGTTTTTCTCTATGTAATTGTAACTTCAATGATTTTTATGTGTATCATTTCTCTTCTCCTTTCTTCTTAAATTAAACAAATGAGTGATAAAGGTGGAATTCATTAGCTTGCTTTGCTCTACCTTCAGTTTTGTTTAATTTTCCATGTTTTCATCAATTTGAAGAGGATTCTTGAAAGCCTCTTGCCCTCTTCAACTCCTCACTGGTCTGAAATATCCATTCATTCAATTCAAAGCATCAAAACAATTTCCTTCCTTGCCCCATTCAGAACTCTGCAAAACTAGGCCTCATCCCCGAAACCAAAACTGTCTTTCCCTTGATTCCAACAAAAACCCCCAAAATCAAAATCAAACTCCTTTAATTATATACCTAGCCTAAAATTAGCCTTTATTTCAAGTCATCTCAAGCCCTATTGATTATGTTTGCTGAGATTGACCCGGAGAGAGCCCTCTGATGTTCTAGTAGGGCTAGCTACCAGACTGAGCGTGGTTTGATGTTACCCTGAACTCTGCCTTTTTCAGCCTGAGGTAGATTTAGGAAATAACAATGTGGAGGGGAGGGTTCAACAGAAAACCGGCCATTTTGTGTGGATATTGTGTTTGATCAGTCATGCACTTTGTTCACGCAATATCGTTTGTCGACTGTTGGATCAAAAGTTTCGAAGTGAACGGTGGAGATTGTTCGGGAGTTGCATCAAGGTGAAAAGGTGGAACCGGGCTATTGCATAGGCGGATGGGTTAATATTTATGAAATAAATAGTTTAAACCATGTTTAATCCATAGTCTCATTAGCGTCTAGGGATTAATTATGCTTTAAAACATTGCAATAATGTTTTAATTTATATACAAGGTGGCAGGCTTAATGTTTTTATTAAAACATTTGTTTAAATTATTTTAATAAAACATAAGTGGGTGGGGTTTATGCTGCGACATTTTATTTTAAAAAATTCTCAACTGTGCATAATGATACGTTATATTATATATCTTTTTAACCTTTTTGAATGGTTAAACAACTATAGGGCGGGACATTTGCATATGGATAACATTTTAGATGAAAGGAATTTTTATTTTGGGTTTTTTATTTATGCACATGGGATAATACACTTTGGTCCAAAGCTTATAATAGTGGGTTTCAGGGGTTTATTTAAATATAAGGGAATTAATAACATAGGAAAGGGTATTTCCTAGGGTTTTAATAAAATATGTTAAAAGTTAATATGAGAGGGGAGTGAAATGTAAAACAAAATACATATTATCTCTAAGTATACTACAAAATTAAGCATTGCTCAATTTCATATTTCTTTGAATAATACTTAGGATAAATGTGATTTTGTGGGTTTTTATGAATGCTTATGAAAAGATAGAGTTAATTATGTGGGGATTACAATTTTACTAAGTAAGAGTGTGTTTTTACTTGGAAAAAAGGGTTTGTAGTACATGAATGAAGGGTAAATGATGATACATGAAGATTTTAACATAAGAACCCAATATTTTCAACTAAACAGTCATAGAGGCTTGGGTCTGGTCCCAACAAAAGTCAGAGAAATGCTCTGAGCCTGTTTGATTGATAGCTTAGAATACTGCATACTCATGGGGGAGGGGAAATTAGTGATTTTTATCGATGATGTATTATTTACATGATTGTTCCACTGCTTTCTACCTACCCAATCTTGTATTTATAACATTTTTTCTTCATTTTGGAGGTGCATTTAAGCTTGCAACCTTAAAACATTTTCTTTCAAATAATAAAACTAATCTAAATCTACCTTATTTCATCCGAGGGCTCAGATTAAATTGTTGAGCTCCTCATTATTCTCTACCTATCTACTGATTTGTCAAGTTTAAATAGTTTGAAAAATTTTTATTCACTATCTAGAACATGAAATTGAAAACATGAAAAGTTAAGATTAAACTGTTTAACTGATCATGGATTATGGCATTTATTGACACTTTACACATAATCATTATTTTTGCAATAAAAGTAAAAGTAATCGCATTTGGACTTGCTCACCTTCAGGTTTTATTTCTTTTCTTTTGGGGTATATATTTTTCTAAGTCCTTTGATCTTTCTTTTAGGACCTTTTACCCTCTTTTTGATTTTTTATAATTTTTCATTTTTTCAAAATATGGGAAAAAGAATTGTAGAATGCAAGGTATGTACATATTTACAAGACTTATCAAAGTCATTTCAAAATTTTATGAACCATATTGTTATAGGAACCTAATAGTGGCTCCACATGGGGATGACATTTCTTGGTGAAATATCAAGAACTCTAAGACTTAGTAGCCTTTGAAATTTGACTGTGATGATCCTGTAAATGTCTTCTGATATTTGCAACTTATTCATATGTAAGATATTCACATTCCAAAGCTTAGGGCCTTATCTTAAGGCTTCAAATTTTCTAAGGAAACATCCAATCCAATATAATCTTTGCAATGTATATGTACAATGATCAAAGTGAATAAAAACTAACTATTGGTTAACTCGGGTAAGTAGTAGTGCTTCAGCATTTTGCCATTAACTGGTCCTTCTTGCAGATCCGTTCCATCCAATTCTTTGAGAAAGACATCATTATTAACTCTATATCCATAAGTTACATAAGGTCCTTTCCATAGAAAATCAAAATTTCCATGTTTTTCTTTGTCTTCTCTTCTGGAATCCCATTTAACACTCTATCTCCTATGTAAAAATCATCCTCTTTAGTATTTTTATCATATATTTTCTTGATCTTATCCTGAATGTCTTGAGATTTGACATAAAATTCCTCCCTTGTTTGTTGCAAGTGAATAGTTTGTTTTATCCTTCTTTGGATGTCATTAGTTTCAACCTGTAATTCCTGGATAATTTTCACCACTGATAAACCTAGGGAGGAAGGAAAAACAACATCCATTCCATAAACTAGATGGTAAGGTGAAGTACTAATGGATTTCTTAGTTGTATGTCTATCTACCCATAAGGCATTGACTAAATTTTTATGCCAAGTCTTTTTATTGTCTTCAAGTAATTTTTTTATGATATTTACTAGGCTTTGGTTTGAGGATTCAGCTAGGCCATTACCTTGGGGGTAATATGCAGTAGAGTGGCCTAGGGTAATATGGTATTTGTGGAAAAATTCAATCATTTTCTTGGATTTTAATGCTGCTGCATTATGAGTTATTATCTTTTGAGGGCACCCAAATCTTGAAAGGATGTTGTTCTCTAGGAAGGAAATAATGACAGTATCAGTGGATTGTCTGGAGGGTATGGCTTCAATCCACTTAGTAAAATAATCAGTGGCTGTCAAAATCAACTTATGTTGGCCTGAAGAAGGAGGGTGAATTTCACCAATGAAGTCTAAACCCCATTTGGTGAAATGGAATTTCAGTAGAAATTGGATTTAAAGGTAGAGGTAATAATTTCTTCTTACCCTCAAAAATTTGGCACTGATGACATGAAGTCACATATTTTTTGACATCAGCAAACAAGGTAGGCTAGTAAAAACCAACTCTCAGGATCTTGTCAACAATATATTTCCAGTATAATTTTCCTCCATAGTCACCTGCATGAAATTATTCAAGTATTTTGTCATATTCTTCCTTTAGTAAATAATTTAGTAAAATCCCACTATGATCTCCCAAAAAATGTACGTTATCTAAGATACAAAATCTTACTGCTTTAAGTTTTAAAAATATAGCTTTGGTTCTTGACAATCCAGGAGGAGCTTGTAAGTTTTGTAGTACAAATATATTATATGTATACCAAAGTGAGTGTGAAAACACTTCACTGATAGATGGAGTCGCCATCTCTTCCTATTCATATACTTAAGCAATGAAATTTATATCTAGGTCATTACAATTGGATTCAACCATAATTCTGGCTAATCCTTGACCTTTAATGAGCTTGGTGGGTTTTATCTCTATGTCATATTCCAAGATAGTGGAAATCCACTTACCTCTTCTTCCATCAGGACCATCCTGAGTAATATTGTCTTTAACTACAGAATTTGGGACATAGGCAATAATGTGTGAATAGAGGATATAAACTCTGAGGTCTTTAATGACCTTAACCAAGGCTAGGGCTTGTTCATCCATAATGTTGTACTTCAAAGAGGCATCTCTAAGGGCTTTACTGAAAAAAGCTATAGTTTTTTCAAATCCTTGATCATTTTTTTGCAGTAAAACTATAGCAATGGTGTGTTCTAAAGAAAATGAAAAAATCATGAAGTCTTTCTTAAAATCAGGACTTATTAGGACTGGAGTTTTGGTTAAGGATTTTTTGATATAGTCAAATGATTGTTTAGCCTCAACATTCCATCTAAGAACTAAATCTTTTTTGAGAAATTTATTCATTTCTCTAATTATTTCAGCCAAATTAGATATGAATCTTCTTAAAAAAATTATCTTACCTAAAAAAGCTTGTAATTCTTTGATGTTTCTTGGTGGGTTGATGTTCAGAATTGCTTCTATCATAGAAGGATCTATCCTAATTCATTATTTTGAGATTATATGTCCAAGTAACTTACCTTTATATAATCCAAAAGGACTTTTCTTAGGATTTACAGAGACGCCATATTTCCTACACTTAATAAAAACTTGTCTCAAATGATCCAAGTGTTCATTATCTATTTTGGAAAACACAATAATGTCATCTAAGTAAATAGCTAAGAACTCATGTATTTACTTTGCAAAGGCTATGTCCATAGCCCTTTTAAAGGTTTCTCGTGCATTCATTAGTCCAAAGGGCATTTTTACATACATAAAAGTGCCCCAAGGAGTAGTAAATTTTGTTTTAGCTTGGTCTTCTTCTTGAAATAGGATTTGATTGTATCTTGAAAAACCATCTGAAAATGAAATCCTTGAAGAACCTGCTATCCTTTGTATTATATGGTCCATTTTGGGTGAAGGGTAATTATCCTTTAAAAATACCTTGTTAAGATTTCTAAAGTCCACACACAATCTAATTTCTCTTGTTTTCTTTCTTGTAGGGATTAGGTTTGAAACCCAATCAGAGTATCTGATTGGTGCAATGATATGTGCATCATACATTCTTTTAACTTATTTTTAAATAAAAGGTAATTAAACATGGTTAATCATTCTCAACTTCTGTTTGAATGGCTTTTTATCTTCTTTTACTGGAATTTTATGTTGGACTATGTTTGTATCATAATATTTTAAATCTTCATAACTCCAAGAAAACACATCTTGATATTCCTTTAAAATTTCAATATATTTATCCTTTTATTGTTGAGGTAAAATTTTGGACAGTTTGATTATCTTTGGTTTTGACTTTGTACCAATGTTACACTCTTCTATGTCAGATCTTACTGGCTCCATTTTTGGTTTTCTAGCTACATCATTAGAGTAAATAAGATCCTCTAAGCGAGTTAATCCTTTAGGTAAAAAATTATCCTTAACATTCGCTATATTTGATTCATCTTCAACAATTTATTCAATATCTACTTTTTCTAAGTTATCTATGTCAGCTTGACTAAATTTAGTGGGTTCATCAACCTTTTATTTATTTACATCTAAGTCATTTAAATCTATTTCACAATATGAATCATTATTTAATGTACAATCTGTATCTATAATACAATTCTGAAATTCTTCTTCATTGTTCATAAATTTGTAAATTTGTTCATCCTGAGAAAAAATCTACTAATACTTAAGATTATCTGGGATTATTGGCCTATTTTTGACTTCAGAAGTATATTTTTGATTAGGTTGGAATGGTAAATTGCATGTGCTAGAAAAATTTTCAAGACAACGAGCTTGTATATTTTGCTTTCTAGGTATAAAAACAAACTTACATTCCAATAAATCATTAGTTAAATCTATGATAGTGTCTCTATATCTGCCTAGTCTAGGATTGTAAACTAAATAAACTCCATTTACTTGTTTGATGATCAAATCTGAATCTCCCATGATTAAAATTGTTTTTCCTCCCGAGTTTCTGATGATCAAATCTGAATCTCCCATGATTAAAATTGTTTTTCCTCCTGAGTTTCTAATGATTTGGAGTCCTAGGATAAGGGCTTCATACTCCGCCATATTATTTGTACATTTTAAATTTAGCCTGAAATCATGACCTTTAGAATGATTGGTCTCCATGTTTGTTATCCAGACTCCTACTCCTGCTCTTAACTTATTCACTGAACCATCAAAGTTTAAATGCCATTGAGATTCATGAAAAAGGTTATCATTGTTTGGTTCTCTCTTTTTATCTACTAGTTCAGTTTGGATTTCATTTGTTATAGATTTACAAAGGATGAAAGAATCAAGGTCAGTTGGTGTAGAGAAAATGGGGTAATTTATATATCTTTCAGCACTACTGACCATGTACCTCATTACTGTTTCTCTATATAAATTTTTAGGCTGGTCAAACACCGAGATAGTAGCATAAGACATGTCCAGTTGTAGAGATCCCTACAACTTTCCTCCCCATGAGCGAGAAACAAGCATACCATATTTTCGTGGCATATAAGCTACTACAATGCCCATTAATATACTCTTACCAGGGTATTGAACTAGTGTTACAAACAAATCCTTAATTAAACATAAGCATTTAACCTTACTGGAATCAAAAGAAAACATATCTTTATATGGCCTTGTAATTTCTAGATTCAGAGTTTCCATGATGGCCTTTGGCATTAAGTTATGGGAAGCTCCTGAATCTAGCATTTCGTTGTGTATAATTTGATCATGAATGGTTAAACTGACATAGAATGGAGGAATTGCACCATCTGCATGTTTTCCATTTACATCTGGGCCAAAAATCAACTCTGGATGATCATCATTTAGATTTATGGAGTCTTCTCCATCATTCATTTAATGTTTCAGTTATGGTTGATTTGTACAAGTCATTCTTTACGAATTCTGTCAAAGGAATTGGTATTTTTAGTTTTGCAATTTCTGATTGTATGTTAAATGCAGGTTGAGCTTTACTAATATGAATTAGTTCTTCTTTGGTAACTATAGTTTGTGTTGGTTTATCTTGCTTTTCTACAGTTGTTTTTTCATTTTCAATCTTTTTAGGATTCTCTGTTTATGTTTCCTATGTTTTACTACTTCTAACTTTCTTTTTAGGGAGTGTTTTTGAAGCAGTAGATGTTCTTTCTGTCTTAGAATTTTCAGCAGAGGCTTTTGAAGCAACAGTTTGAGGGTTTACTATTTTAGGATCAACAAAAAGATTTTTGGGATCTAAATTTGTTGTTTTTACAGAGTTAGAAGCTTTAGTAGCATTAAATTTTTGAGAATATTTTGCAACTTGAGAAACTTCATTAGTAATTTCAACAATTTTAGGGCCTAATGCTTTCTTTGGACAAGAAATGTTTTGGGAGGAATTTAAGTTTTGTTTATTTTCCCTTGGGAGAATTTGCAGAACTTTTTTTTAGGGGCTTCTATTATTTTCTGATTATGATTTTGGGAAGGTTTCTTAGTAGAAGACTCATTATTTTTCTTGTTTCTAAGGTTGTACTGGCTGTGTGTTTCATTTATTGCATAGTCATAACCTTTCTTGTAATCAAAGGATTCACTAGAATCTAACTTAAGCTATTGAAGTTCAAACAATTCCTGATCTTCTCGAGTTAGGAAAATAGTATTGTTGTCATCTATTCCCATTAAATTAATAATATCCTGCTCCTCATCATTATTATTCTGAGAAATTTTAACATAGTTCTCTTGGAATGGTGGCCTAATGGTTTTGTCCGGGGATGTTTCTTTTCCTTTTCCAGAATTTATATTTTTTCTAAAGTTGGGATTTCTGATCTACTGTTGGTTATCTCACTAAGGTCTTTTCTCCATATTATCTAATTTATCAATCACTCTTTCTAAATTTTTAGCTATAACATACATTTTTGTGTCTAATTTTTCTTTTTTTTCTTTGCTAGTAACTCTTCTTTCATTTCGAAGTCTAGATTTTCTAGCTAGAATGTTCACTGCTACACTTACTGCATCAGTTTGAATTTTTTTCTAATGTATCTGCACCTCTTTCCCTTAATTTTTAAGCCATATATGTGTCAAATCCATTAGGGAATTCGAGCAGAACGGAATAAGGAGTTGGCTTTAGATTTGCAGGGATAGAATTATAGACACTATTATACCTAGTGCAGTAATCTTGAACTGACTCATTTGGTGCTCTTTTTAAATTATCAAATTCAGAAAAAATTTGGAGGGGGTTCTTTTTCTTCTCCCATTTATTTAAAAAAAAGGTAAAAAAGACAGCCAAATCAGTTACACTACCAACAGCTAAATCTGTAAACCATTTCTTAACTACTCATGTTAAAGTTTGAGCAAACAATCTCATTTGAACATCTAAATCATCAATTTCATAAATTTTAAAGAAGTCTGACATCTTAGTAATATGTTGTTGAGCAGAATATTGAGTAGTGCCATCAAAAAATGGTATTTTGTTTTGATAGTCTTGTGGCATATCATGAAGTTGTTGTGGTAGGACAAGGGGAGCATATCTAGCAGCCATAGCTTGAAGCTTTGCTTCACTAGGAGGTAAGGTTGAGCTGCTTGGAGCTGTGCTGGAAATGATAGTAGATGAACTATAGATAGTATTTGAAGTGCTGGGAAATGAGGATGATGTTTTCAAGAAATCAAAATGTGAACTAATGGATATAGTGGATGAAGTGATTGTTGGAAATAATATTCTGGGTTGTAGAGGTAGTTTAGGGATAAATGGAGTTGTAGATGAGCTGGTAGTAGGATTTAGGAATGATGTGACATCATAAATAGATGAATCTTTAGCTAGAATTATTGTGGTATGTAATTGGGAAGTTGAAGGTTTGTTTGTATGAGTCAATAAATGAGATAATTCAATAGCTTCATCAATATCCTTTATAATAGTAACATTAATTTCCTCAACTTTGGGTATGATATTTAGCTTTCTTAGAATTTACTACAATAGATTTCTCTTTTGCATTCAAAAATGAAATAAAAGCAGGGTCTAAAACAACAATTTTTAAATAATTTTCACATTTACTTTTAAATAATGAATGCTCAAATTTCTGATCAAAATCAATATCTTTAAGGATTTCTAATTCACTGGGTAATGAAATGACTCTTATCAATGAGATTTCAGCTTCTAGATTTTTTGCTTTCTTTTTCTTTATACCAATTCGTTATGGGTTATCTACTATGAAAACAGGCTTAGGATCCAGGTTAGACCTGGTATAGTAGGTTCTCCTAGAAGCCAGGATTACTATTTTTCAATAACCACAACCTATAAAAATAACCTTAAAGTAAAAGGATGATTTAAATGATTCCTTTAAGACTAATTTTATGACTGAGGATTGGTTATTTCCCCAGTATGGTCGCCAGTAATGTTATCACTCCAGTAAATTCTTAAGTTGTGGGATTTTAGCTTTTAGTCAAACAATACTAGAGGTAACCACAAGCCAACTTCAAACACTAGGATCTAGCCTTCTTAGGGTTCAGAGAGGGCTCTCTCTTTAAGGCTTAACTTTGTTTTAGTTTTGAATGTTAGGCTAGTTATCAAGTGCAGATTTGGTTTTGTTTTTCTTGGATTTGGTGGGAAAAATTCACCTGGAGGGTAGATAGAGGGAAATAGACTTGTCCATTGGGCTATGGATTCTAAGTCAAACTAACAGAACTGGGATCAAAGCCTAAAAATTCAAATGTCTGCATGGCAAGGTAGATAACTCTTGGGGATCTTGGGAAAATGGTTTTTGAGATGGTATGAATGGGATAAAGGGAACTTAAGGATCCTTTGATCTAGAAAGGGGAAGTAGTATATAGAGGTCAAATGGGAGAGGGAGCAATTAAGAATTCCCTGCACCAGAAATCAGAAGAAAACAACGAAATATTAACTACTTAAAAAAAGGATGTTATTAACATGTCATGTAGTAATACTCCTAGTTATACATTCAGATTTAGAATTAAAACACAGATGTATGCATGAAATAAAATAATATAACAATGACAAGTTTAAATAGAGTACTTCACTCCAGATAGCTTATCATAGGGATCCTAAAGTATGATGCCAAAAAGGTGATCCAGTCTATTGCTCAAAATCGAAATCCAAAGCCTTCAAGTCAAAGAAAATATCTATAGTAATCTCCAACAATTTTATTCCACACAAAAATATCTCCAAGAGTGAAGTATTTATATAAAATTTCTTACAAAATATCCTAGATGACTTCTAGGAATAAACTTAGGAAAATTAAATCTTTTACAACAATAATAGTGATAGCTTGCTCAACAAATTAGCATGTTGTCCTATCTTATTCAAAATAAATGGAAACTATTTTAAGATAAGAAGAAGCTCGTTGCTTATGTGTCCTCTTTGCTGACCTTTTAGATATTTTCAGAATCTAACTTTCCTTCACTGATGATCTTTCATGCTGATACTCTTTCTCACTGATACATTTTCACTTTGGATACTCTTTACCTTTAGTAAAATGCCTTCTAGCTGTAAAAATATATTTTTACTGTGAAATAAGAAAACATAATTTTTGTTCTTCCTGTGTTTGCCTTTCTTTCTTCATAGCAAATTAGTCAAAGCCTGCCACTCCTCATTTTTAGGAATTATAATATTCTTGAGTTTCCTAAAATTCTCGTTAGCCTCAATGTACTTGGAAAATGTGGGTTTCATGACAAACAAATGTTTGATTTCATACTGTAAATAACATATATCTTCAAAAAAATTTAGCAATACTTTCCCTATGGGAATACCTTGGCATGTTGGCTTGTTTACCTGCTCTTTGACATGTTCTCTGATCTTTTTGTCATAAAAATTTTGAGGCATTAAATTATCATTAATCACCATAATATCTAGAAGTCCCCTTTGCCTCAAATTGGTGAATTTAAACATGAATCTAGTGACAATAGTGTTCATTCCTTCACATTTCTCATCAAGCTACATCATTATATTTCTTTTGGTGGTTACTTTCCTAATTTCTAGGATTGTGGCTATTCTACCATTGATCTTTAACTCTTCAAGTTGCTGTCTAATTTTGTTGTTTAGGAAATTAATTAACCTAACAACCTATTCTGGTTTATTTTCCAATTCTTCTTGTGTCTTTTGGATCTTTGCCTAAGATGCCAATAACAACTCTCTCTACTCAAAAATCACCTGAATTGATGGCCAAACATCATGAATGGATTCAATTACATTGTTCAATAGGTAATTTTTAATATATTATATTTGTTCCTTGAGAGTTAACTCTTTTTGGAGCTTCTTTACCTCTTCACTTAATCTGTGAGCATTCTGTTCATGTATCTTGCCATCTATCTGAGATACTTTGCTTGTTTTCTAAAGATTTTCAATTGTCTTGGTTAATCTATTGATTTCATTGGTCTTCAAGGACATTTCCTCCATTGCTTTTATTACTTGACTGCTCTCATCTGTAGATGGAAACATTTTTGTAGAAGATTCAGTCATTGAAGTAGTTGAAGAAGTCACTGGCACTGTAGTGGCCAATGTCTCTTTTGGTGCCAATTTATCCCCTAAAGTAGATGGTACTGCTACTGTGATGACTGGGATAATAGTCGGAATGACCGGTTCCTTAACTGTTGCCTTTTCTTGGACAACTTAGTCCATTTTCACTTCCATTTCTTTGATTTGAATTTTGAGTTGAAGTATCAAGCTCATCATTTCATCTTTCTCTTTTTGATCATGTAAAACTTCTTTTGTTTGACAATTCTCTCCTTGAGGAAGCTTGAGCTTCTTCCTCAAGGAAACAATGTCCTCATTTTTCTTTTTTACTAATTCTTTAGCTACTTTTGTGTTTGTAGGATCATATCCTACCTGCAATACTAACTCTTATAAGGCCTTTATCCTTAGATCTTTTTGCATATAGTGAAGCTTTATCCATTTTCATTTTGTCCTACATATTAGAGATTGTATTTTGAAGTCTATGAGCACCCATATCTTTTGTGGCCATTGTGGAATAGAGCATCTCGGATGTTTGTCTGTGGAATTCAATCTGATCCAACTCATGGTTTTTATCTATGGCTACTTCCATATCAACCTTTTTATAATCAACCACTATCTTTGGCACCGGTATAGTGGGTTATAAAACTAACATAATCAATTTTTGAGTTGAATAATCAAAGGCTGATAAGAATCTAATTTGGTTACCTGGCTTCTGCTTAAAAAACTGAGAATATATTTTAGTTTTGATTTCCTCATTCTTCAATTTGATCTGCTTGTATTTTTCTTCAATATCTAAGTCCTTCTTCTTAGCTAAGTGTGAGAAGTATTCATATACTTGAATAATATTTTATATTTCAGAGTAGAGTAGGACATCTAAACAAAATAAAAATAAAAGTAAAGAGAAAAATAAGTCCTATTGTGAAAACCAGCTCACTGGCACAATTAGAGATGACCTTTTCTTGAAAACCATAACACTAGAAATTAAAGTCACAATAAGTTCTGCAATTTCATGATGATTTCAATATTTTATTATGGTTCTTTAAATCATTTTTAGTTCTATGCTCAAGTTGGTTGATGAGTGATTCATTAATTCCCACCTTCCAATGGATGCTGCCCCATCGACTTCAACACCTTATTTGGGACAAATATTAGAGATTATTTTGAGGACCTTGGAACTTGCATACATCAATGGCAAGCCTCCTCACTGAAAATAATGGTATATGACAACGTCTCTTGATTGTGAGATCTTGTAGGTGAATTGAATCTAACAAATTCATTTTTCCCTGTTAAGATGCACTCAGTTGCCTTGACACTCATTTACAATATCGATGATTTGTCTCACAATTATTAATTATTTTCATTACTGATACATAATCCAATGCTTTATTTCCATGCCCGACTTCAACTCATTCATTCACATGGCAAGAATTGTACCATGGATTTTAGTTTTGATGGAGATTATAGGGTTTAATCAAATCAACAACAACAACATGCAATAGTTCATTTTAAGGTTATAAAAGTTTCTTGTAGCAGCATGTTAGTCTTTTGTTCCAATAAAATATGTCATCCAACAACAACATGAGAGCACTACTACAACTCTTATTCATTCATTTCATTTTCACGGAAATCAATAAAATTAGATAAATCCTTAGTGAAATTTCATGGTATCTACCTCAACATGTAGTACATAGTCTAAATCATCATATTAGACTTAGAGAGAACAAATTTCAAAAGAAACTAACATTTTATGCAACAACTATGGAAAGTTGCATTTTCTGCAGCGATTGTTGTAGCAAGCTTGTTTTTATGGTTGTAACAACTTTTTGAGAGGAAATTTGGCACAAATATTGCAAGGAATTGGAGCAGAAATACAAAATTTTTAGAAACTGTGTTTTCTCAAAGTACAATAAATTGAGTAAGATGTATACATAATTCCAAAAAAGGGGCAATTTGCCAAGACATTTCAGTGGGGTTTTAAGGCAACGTTTTACTTTTTAGCATTGTGCACACATTAGTACATAATTTAGTATTTTTTCACAGAAACTTATTTTCTTCATTAAAATATGATTTTGAAGTCACGTGGAAAAAAAGAAGGTAAAAATACACCATTTCGCTTTTGATGCACTTAATTTGGCCTTAAAATGAGTTCCTGGCATATGCTTTTGTTGCAACATTGGGTAGTGTGAAGGGTGAAACAGGGCATAAATGGATTTTACCATATCTGGAAAACCAAGCATCCATTGGTCTTGAAATTTTTAGGGTAAATGCATGATGGTAGGATAATTAAATAATAAAAAATTCAAGAAATTTCAATGTATACTTTTGTTGAAATCTTGATGTTCTATGTCATTACAATCACTTAAATTCATAACTTCTTTATGTTGAAAAAATAAGTTAAGTAATTTTATAGAGAAGATAAATAATATAAACCATATGCACAATGAAGTACAACCAAGAACACAATGGTACACAAAGAATTTATGTCAATTACTAGGGAAAGATCCACAAGGGGAAAACCCAACCAGATTTTTCTTCTATTAGAAATCGACTGTTCAGCAGAGTTATAAAGTACAATGAGTGAATGAAGTTCACCCAAATCTGAAGAATATCTTTGATAGCATTAGATGGTGCAAACAATAAATCAGTTTGGCTCTCCAATATCTTCTCTTACTCTCTAAGTCTATCATTTTCACAATTTCCTTCATTTCTTTCCAACTCTCTCTCAAGTTCGAATTCACAATGCACAAGTGAGGTGAGAGGATATGAGACAGATATATATAGGAAGGGAAATGAATTTGATGTAAAGGAGGAGAAATAAACATGACTTGAGGAGGATTTACATATGCCAAAATAGAATTGTAACTTATGACATAAAGGAGAGAAGTGTAACTTATGCATTTAGGAGAGAAGTGTAAATTATGCATTAAATAGGTGTAAGAGGAATCTTTTGATGGCAAGTCATTAAAGTGTGTAAGAGAGTGTAATAGGTGTGTGACATAATTAAAGAGAGAGAGTAATGAATCCATTTAGAGAGAGAGAGTGAGAGTAGCATATGCATTAATTAAGAGGAGTTATATATGACGTGATATAGTCTCATTGTTAGGGAGGAATTTATTTATGCGAAAAAATATCTCTGCTTTCTCTACTCATATTTGTTCATCTCTCCTTTGTATCATATCAAACAATGATGTCTCACTCTAATGAAAAATAATCATCATAGGGGAGATTCATCCATCACCCTATATTCACTTGGGGGAAATGCCACTTGCCAACATATGGCTATGTTATTGCACAACCAAGTCTCATA
Source organism: Pinus albicaulis (assembly GCA_034641835.2). Lineage (NCBI taxonomy): Eukaryota > Viridiplantae > Streptophyta > Pinopsida > Pinales > Pinaceae > Pinus > Pinus albicaulis. Next base: position 1,470,118,384 of record CM076578.1, read on the forward strand.
TCTGCTTGGGCGGATCCAATTGGAAACACATGATAAGGATCTCGCACATCCAAGGCTCATATTTTCTTTGGGGGGTCCACTTGTCAACATATGAAAAATATCTCACCCATCCAAGGCTCATCACTGCTTGGGGTGATCCACTTGTCAACACATGCCAATGATCTCACACATGCAAGGATCATAATTTCTTTGGGGGATCCACTTGAAAACACATGAAAATAGTCTCACACATCCAAGGCTGATCAATTCTTGGGGAAATCCACTTGTCAAAAGATGATAAGGATCTCACACATCCAAGGCTCATGATTTCTTGGGGGGGCGCACTTGTCAACATATGAAAAGGATCTCACACATCCAAGTCATATCATTGCTTGGGGGGATCCACTTGTGAACACATGAAAATGATCTTTCACATCCAAGGCTGATCACTACATGAGGGGATCCACTTGTCAACACATGACAAGGATCTTTTACATTCAAGTCTCATTAAATTCCAAGTGTTGGAACACCCGCATCCTAGACAACTCACACATACAAGTCTCAGTACACCTATTGGACAGATATGTGGCTCTTCCCACATACCAAAATATGGGTCATATGCATATTGAGGCCTACTCTTGTGGCATACAATACAAAAGAGTTCCCTCATCCTTAGGATATTTTTAGAATAATTCCCTAATCCTATGAGTTGTGACACAGAGGGAAGCAAACTCGATGTTCTCAATCAAATGTGACCGCTTCACGGAAGGGTCATGTCCATAAGTCCAAGTTTCTCTCTAAAAAAAAATAACTTTAATTTTAGTAAAGGCTTGGTAAGGATGTGAGTTATCTGATCATCATTCATGATATGATGGATACTCACTGCTCCTCTCTGCACCATACCTTGGATATATTGATATTTTATCTCAATGTACTAGTTCCTTCCTTCATCCCTCCATTTTTAAAGTGGCTTTATCCCAACCACTAGGAAGACTTAGAAAGTAGCACATCATATGAATATTTTTCATTTCAATTTCAGAAGATAACTCCCTCTTACACTAGAGGATAAGTGGCTCACCACCAGTAATAAATAAATCATAAACATATGATACCTAAATCAAAAGGTATACCTTGGATTGTCTTGAAGTAAATATTTATATAAACATTACTTCTAGTAAAACCAAGCTTCATCAAGAAGCTACAAATGTGGGCAGAACAAGCCCTTTGATCTTGCTTCAGACCATAGAGGGATTTCTTCAGTATGAACACATGATTTTTTTGGTCATGTACTTTAACGCCTTGTTGTTTCTCCACAAATATTTCTTCCTTACGGAAGCCATGCAAAAAATAAATCTTCTCGTTCATTTGGTGAAGGGACCATCCTTTGCTAGTAGCTATATCTGCAATAGATCATATGGTTGTATAATAGACAATGCTGAAAATATTTCATCATATTTATTCCGTCTTTCTTAGAGAACCCTCTAACCACAAATATAGCTTCATATTTTTCAATATTGCCATCAACACCATGTTTAATTTTATACAACCATTAAGAAGACATGAAATATTTACTTTGGGGTCTTGGAACGAATTCCCATACATCATTATGAATTATGGACTCATATTCTTCATCCATTGGATCTTTCCACACTTGAGCCTTCACAACTTCTTCAAAAGTGCATGGTTCAAATTGAATTTTTTTTCTCATGGCTACAACATATCCCTGGAATCAACATAGTTCCTTTCTTTCTCTGAAGGTTCCTTTGGGAGAAGCATGTCTATCATCATACTCTAAATTGTCATGAAACTATAATCATATTTTTGTAGCACATGGAGAATGATACAAGTAGTCCATGGGATCTATGGGTTCATCATCAAGATCATGCTCAGGCTTCGTATATTCTTTTGCGTCCAAGGCATCATTCTCTCTTTCAACATTATCAACAAGAGGAGTGTCGAGGGCTTTCCAAAGAGATGCATCTTCATGAAATGTTATATCTTTGATAAACTATATATTTCTTTGTCTAGGTACATATATTATATAATATTTAGAATTTTCACAATAATCAACATTAATACATTTGTTCCCTAATTGTTCCAGCTTGGTACTCTTTTCCTTTGGCACAATAAATTAGATAGGGTAACCAAAGATCCTTAACTTCCCATTTTTTTTGGGTTTTATATAGTATTGTGTCCTCTTTCCTGACTCCAACTTCTTTGCAGAAGTCTTGATCTCTTATCCACTTCATGTCCACTCAAGTCATGGGATGGATCGACACCTTCCTCAATCTTGATACAAAGGAGTTGGTTCTCACATTCATCAAATGTACCTATTGATCCGAGAAGAAGAGTAAGAGAAATAGTAGAAAATTTAATAAACATAATGAAAGTATATCTGGTTATGATGTAGGTATTTATTTCTTTTATAGATGTTCGAGTGGCTCTTTCATTATCCTTGCACAAGCTTCCTCTTGGATTTTAGTCTTCCTGCACTATTCTGCACCCAACTAATATTTAGGATCTATTTTTCTTGATCACATTATCATCAAGAATATAGTGAAAGGATCATTCAAATTCTCATCCACGAAAAATAACCAATGATTTATAAAGATAAATCTAAACAAGAATAGTGACACAAATAAACAACATAAGACTTGAAAATGTGTTTGAATTGAAGGAAGTTCTTCGCTCCCTCTTGATCCAGCCTCTATAGGTTACCACTGTCCATAAGTCATATGTCATTGGAAGAATAATTGCATCTTCTCGATCACCACTGTGAAAACTCCATCATTATCCACTCTAATCTCAGGTATTTCAGAAACCATATTTCTCACAGGAGGTAATGCTTTATAATGAAGATGAGTGAACTTTTTGTGCCACAATTTATATTTATAATTGCTTATCATGAATCAATGCATGGATAGGTATTCTATTGATTCTATATAAATATTCAAATCTTGATCCTAGAGTGAAGGTATTTAATAATAATTATACTTATTGACTTCATTTTATACAATGATATTAGTTATAATCCATATTTGATTACTACAAAAGAGGTTAATTTAGAAAACTATCAATTCCATCTTTTGAAAAATTCATGACTTTTAACTACAACCACTATTTTTAGTAAAATTTAATTTCAAAATGATTAGAACCCTTAACATTATGACCATTCTCATATAATGTGAAAAATTCAAATCTCCCTATTTTCAACATTTAATTTCTATTAGTTATTCTTTCATAACCTTCTATGCATTGTACTTATTTTCAAGAAAACACTTTCTTGCACATGCATAAACAGAAATAAAACTACTCTTTACTTTTTCATGCATTAACAAGTACCAAAACCAAAACTATTAAACACATGCGACACCTTAATTACTATTTGCAAAATTACTATCATATCTTGGGTTCCTTGAAATCTTTGAACAAAATTAGTAGTAAAATTTCAGCCGTAAAATTTCAATAGTAAAATTGCAACAGTAAAATTTCATAAGTAAATTTTAGCAGCAAAATTTTAGTAGTAAGATTTTATGTTATGAAACCAACTCCAAAAATAGAAGAGAAGAGAGATCAATGCCTTAGAAATCAGCCACTTCGAGGGGGAAACCTCCAATACATTACATAAATGAACAATTCTTGGATGATACAAATGAAAAAACCTCCTTCTATATATAGGGGTTTATGGGATCACAATATAATCCTAGCCGACCTAACAATAATAATGTAAGGGAACAATAATAACAATATGGGGGTTACAGGGGCACAACAATAACAATAAGGGGGCTACATTAATAATAATAAGGGACTACACTAGTAATATGGGGACCTAACATGCCCCTCTCCTTCAAAAAGTGTTGTCCTCAATGCTTGAGTAGCTTTGGATGCTTCCGTATAAAATTCTCATCCTCCCATGTAGAACCTTCAGTGAGTAAGTTCTTCCACTTGATGAGATACTCTGAAATTGATCGATTTTGTAGCTGTCGAGTTCTTGTTTCCGTGAATATTTCAGGTTCTAGTATGATTTTTCCTTCCTCATCAAGTTCTGGCAATATAGTTTGAACTGGAAGTTTGTCACCTATAACCTTCTTTAAGCATGAAAAATGGAAAACTGGATGCACTCGTGAAGAGGAAGGAAGCTCCAATTTGTATGCCATAGTACCAATCTTTTGCAACACCTTGTAAGGACCTTAGTATTTTGGTGATAATTTATTATCCTTCATAGCTTGCTTGAGGGACATTTTCTTGTATAGTTGTAGCTTTAAAAGTACCCAGTCTCCTACATCACAACTTGTCTCGCTGGAATGTTGATCTGCATGTTGTTTCATTCTTTTTTGTTCCAAATTGAGTTTATCCTTTAAGAGTTTGAGAACTTGTTGTTGATGCTCGATGTGACCTTCCACTGCTTTCACCATATAATTTTATCTTAAAGATGATGTGATGGATGGTGGATGATATCCATAAAGTGCCATAAATGGGGTCATTTTTGCTATATTATGGAAGGAAGTGTTATACCACCATTCCGCCAGAGGTAACCAATTGACACATTGTGTTTTTTTATCATATAAAAAACAACGAAGATATGCTTCCAAAAATTTCTTCACTATCTCAGTTTGACCATCATATTGAGGATGATAAGATGAGCTATGAGCTAGTTGAGTACCCAAACAAGAAAATAAGCCTGTCCAAAAATTTCTAGTAAAAAGGGGATCTCTGTCGCTTACCATAATATTTGGGTTTCCATGTAGCTTTTGAATTATTTCCATAAATGCAGTAGAAACTATACTTGCTTTAAATGGATGAGATAATGCACAAAAGAGTGCATACTTGGTAAGTCTATCAACTACCACCATGATGACACTCTTTCCTTTGGATTTAGGTAAAAATGTGATAAAATCCATTGAAATCTCCTCCGTACGCTGACTTGGAATTGATAAAGGTTGTAGAAGACCCAGGGTCTTAATTTTCTCAACTTTAATTTGCTAGAAAACCAAACATTCTGCCACAAACTTTTGAATATCACATTTAAGGCCATTCTTAAAAATTCTTTCTTCACCCTGTGGTGAGTTTTTAAAAATCTTGAGTGTCCTCCTAAAGGAGAAGTGTGCAATTCCAAAATAATATTTTGTTTTATTTGGGAATTATTAAAAAGATATAAGCAATATTTGTACCATAAGGAATTATTTTTCCAACTAAATGTATTAGATGTAATAGGACCTTTCTTGAAATTTTGAATGAGTGTCCACACTTCTTCATCCTTCTTCCATTCATCTCTTGCTTCGGTTATCCAATCTAGTTGGATAATAGAAATTGCACAAAGCAATGCTTCCACCTCTTCATCCTTTCTTGAGAGTGCATCTGCAATAACATTTAGTTTCCCTTTTCTGTAGATGATTTCAAAGTCATAACCCAACATCTTTGTGACCCATTTTTGTTGCTCTTCTGAAGATAGTCTTTGTTCCAAAAAGTTTTTAAGACTATCATGATCAGTTTTTACCTTGAAGTGCCTTCCCATTAAGTAAAGTCATCATTTCTTTAGTGCATGTAGTATGCCAACATTTACTTCTCATAAATAGCTTTCAGTAAATACTTTCCTTTGATTGGACGACTTTTAAAAGAAATGGGTCTTCCTTCTTGCATCAACATAGCACCAATTCCATTTCCTAAGGAATCATATTCCACCGTAAAGTTTTTTTTGAAGTATGGCATAGCTAAGACCGATGCTAGCCACATTGCCTCTTTAAGATGTTCAAAGGCCTTAGTTGCTTTAGGAGTCCATGAAAATGAATCTTTCTTCAATAATGTTGTTAGAGGTGCTTCTATTCTCCCATAATTCTTAAAAAACTTGCGATAATACCCTATTAACTCGAGAAATCCTTCCAACTAATTTATGGTTGTGGGGACTTTCCATTCCTTAATAGATTTAATTTTGTTAGCATCTACCTTAACACCCTCGTCAAATACAATATGACCCAGATATTCCACCTCTTGTACTCCAAAGTAACATTTGGATGTTTTTGAGTAAAATTGTTTCTCCTCCAATAGTTTTAGCATCCTTTCAACATGTTGAACATGATCCTTCCAAGACCTTCCGTAGATTAGTATTTCATCAAAAAATACTAGCACAAATTTTCTAAGTGTTTGAAAATGGAATTCATCAACCCTTGAAATGTATAAGGTGCATTGGTAAGGCCAAAAGGCATTACCAAAAATTCATAATGACCCTCATTAGTTCGAAACATTGTTTTTGGAATATCTTCAGTCTTCATTCTAATTTGATGATATCTTGAACGAAGATACAACTTGGTAAAATAAATAGCACCATGTAATTCATCCAATAATTCATCAATCAGAAGAATGGGAAATTTATCTTTATTAGTGATCTTATTGAGCTCCCTATAATATGGACACATGCACCATGATCCATCCTTCTTGTGCACCAATACTAGTGGAGTAGAGAAAGAACTTTGAATAGGTTGAATTATACCAACTTCTAACATTTCTACAATCATATGTTCAATTTCGCTATTTTGGACATAGGGATATCTGTAAGGCCTGATGTTTGGAGGAACGCTTCCTTGAGTCAAATTAATATCATGATCGTGATCATGAATAGGTGGGAGTCCTCTGGGAGTATCAAACACCTTGGAATGATTGTCCAAGACTCTTTGGAGAAATGGAGAAATAGATGATTTTGATGTTGGAACTTCTAGTGAGCATAATTTTGCAATTAAACCTCATTGTTCTTTCTTTAGAATATTTTTCATGAAATTAGAACTTATTATCCTTCTCAAATTCCCCGCGACACCTCATAATTCGATTTCCTTTCCTTCCGAAAAAAATTTCAAGAAAAGTTCTTGAAAATTAAAAGTTATCGTCCCCAAAGATTTTAACCATTGTACTCCTAGTACAACATCATCACCTCCCATTGGAATGGAAAGCATTGGAATATTCAATACACATTCCCCCATGGTAAGCTTGATATTATGGCATTTGCGAGAGAAATTTATTATTCCTCCATTTTCAACCATCACTTGACATTCTGGTGTTGGGTATAGGAAACAATTCAATTCCTTGGCTACCTTACAATGAATAAAATTATGGGTGCTACCTGAATCAATCAAAACTATTACCTTTTTCTTCTTGAGAGTTTGACGAGTGGTAGTTCTTGCCAATGCATTACACAATATGGTCGGACTCATTTATTCTTCTTCTAGGGTTGGTTCCTGGTGTATATCCTCTTCTTTTGAAGTTTCTTATTCATTTTCTTCCTCCTATTCACAAACTATGTAAAATAATTTCTTCTCATTAAACTTATGACCTTTAGTGTATTTGCTATCACAACTGTAGAAAAGCCCTTTTTCTCTTTTTTCTTCCAATTTTTTTGGTGTCAACCTTGTAGGTTGTGGAAGTATAAGAGTATCAATACATCCATATTTATAGATGTGAGTGGTAGTCTTCCTTGTTGTCATAATTTTACATTCAATTTTTCTTCCCAACCTAAATGCCTTCTCCAATGAATCAGGTTCCCAATCACAAACTTCATGTTCGATGTTATCCTTTAAAGTCCCTATGAAGACATCAATTCTATGTTCTTCTCGAATATCAGTTATCCTTATATTCAATTTTTGGAAGTCCTCAATGCGCACCACCACTGAACCCTTTTTTTTGAAATTTATCAATTGGTTAAAGAGGGTGTTGCTCTTTGTATCCTCATAATGTGTTATCATTTCCTCCGTAAAAATTGACCAAGTGACAATTTTTTTACTGGAGAAAAGCCATCAATACCATACAAATGTATTTTTTTCTAAATGTAAAGTTGCAATGTGTACCTTTTGTGTATTTTGCACATTATTGAGATCAAAATATTGCTCCATCTGTAGTATCCATGTTACAGGATCCTTGCCATCAAACTTCATCAATTCCATCTTTGGAATATGGTGGTTCTTCCATCCAACATTAGAGTTTATGAAATCATGATTAACATTTATTTTGTTCTCATCATGAGTTTCCTCTACTTTCTTTTCGGCATTAGGAAAAATTTCTTGTATCAACTTTGTCAAACCTTCCATGTGTGCATTTAGATCATTCTTCATGTTTTCCATGTTGTATTTATATAGAAGCACCCTAAGCTACTCAAGCATTGAGGAAGACACTTTTTTGAATGAGAGGAGCATGGCAGGTCCCTATATTACTAGTATAGTACCTTATTGTTGTTAGTGTAATCCCATTATTTTTATTGTTGTACCCCTATAACCCCCATATTGTTATTATTGTGCCCTTACATTATTATTGTTAGGTTGACTAGGATTAAATTGTGGCCCCATGGACTCCTATATATATAAAGGAGTTTTTTTCATTTGTATCATCCAAGAATTGTTTATTTATGTAATGTATTGGAGGTTTCCTCATCAAAGTTGTAGTTATTTCCCATGTTAGGTCCCTATATTACTAGTATAGTCCCTTGTTTTGGTTAGTGTAACCCCTTTATTATTTTTGTTGTACCCCTGTAACCCCCATATTGTTATTATTGTGCCTTTACATTATTATTTTTAGGTCGGCTTGGATTACATTGTGTCCCCATGGAACCCTATATATAGAAAGGAGTTTTTTTAATTTGTATCATCCAAGAATTGTTCATTTATGTAATGTATTAGAGGTTTCCCCCTCAAAGTGGCATATTTCTAAGGCGTTGATATCTATTTTCTTCTATTTTTGGGGTTGGTTTCATAACATTTGGTATCAGAGCTTTGGATTCTAGGGTTTCGCTGCTCCAAACAGTCCATCGTGGATTTTCACTATAATTTTTGTTTTATGAAGGCTCGAAAGCTGAAATAATTACAGAGCGAAGACAAAATCTCGAGGAACCTCCTGTAAAAATTTCATATCTTGGTTCGCAATATTTTCAGAGCTATGATCTGTGGAATTTAAGGTTTTTTCAGGCTCTTGAATTTCATCTCAAAGAGGTGACCATGGAAAAACCATCATAACTCTCTCTCAGAGCATTGAATTGGAATTCTGTAAGAATTGGACACAAGTACACGGAATGTAGTTTCCTTTTTATAAATTTCATAGTTGAAGGAGAAAACAATGACACATGGCACGCCGTACAAGTTTTGTCTACTAAACTAGTCCATAATTTGGTCATTGTGGGAGATTGGGTATAACTTTGTCCTGAAGAATCCAAATTAGGTCAGATCTATGGCATTTGAAAGAATCTTCAGAGGGATACTACAGGGAGGAATTTTAGATATTGAGGATCCATAATGACGGAGGCAATCCAATTTAATTATCAAGCTCCTTAAAATCAAGAAAAAGGTGTGTATTTTTTTTCGAATTGCATAAGTGTTGTGTGAAAAATCAGTTTGAATTGATTCCAAGAGCATATTATAGAATAGATATCAGTATTGGGTTCTAAAATTCCTCCTAAAAATAATTCAACACCCATTAAGCCTTTGGAAGGATTTACTATGACTCATGAAGATGAAGAACTGCAACATGACATGTCAAAATTACAAGAGCAAGTGCACCAAATGTCGCTCTCGCAAAGAGAAACAGAAATTGAAATGGAAATTTTGAAGAAAGCCGTCGAAGATAAGATGGATGGCACGGAAGCTAAGATGGATGACATAGAATAAAAAATGAAAGACAACATGGAAAACATGAAGAATGATCTAGAATTAGACATACAAGGTTTGACAAAGTTTATATAAGAAATGTTTCCTAATGGAAAAAGGATAGTAGATGAAACTCATGATGAGAAAAAAATAAATGTTAATCATGATTTTATAAACTCTAATGTTGGATGGAAGAACCACCATATTCCAAGGATGGATATGAGGAAGTTTGATGGCAAGGATTCTGTAACATGGATAGTACAGATGGAGCAATATTTTGATTTCAATAATGTGCAAAACACACAAAAGGTATGCATTGCAAATGTACATTTAGAAAAAAATACATTTGTATGGTATCGATTTCTTTTCCCCCATAAAAAAATTATCACTTCGTCAATTTTTAAGGATGAAATGGTAGCACATTATGAGGATACAAAGAGAAACACCTTCTGTAGCCAATTGATAAATCTCAAACAAAAGGGTTTAGTGGTGGAGAACATTGAGGACTTCCAAAAAATGAATATAAGGGTAACTGATATGCTAGAGGAACACAAGATTGATGTCTTCATAGGGACTTTAAAGGATAGCATCCAACATGAATTTTGCGTTTGGGAACCAGATTCATTGGAGAAAGCATTCATATGGGCAAGAAAAGTTGAATGTAAAATTATGGCGACAAGGAAGCCTAACACTCACATCTATCAATATGGAAGTGTTGCTACTCCTATAATTCCACAACCTACAAGGTTTACACAACAAAAATTGGAAGAAAAAATAGCAAAAGGGCTTTGCTACAGTTGTGATAGAAAATACACTAAAGGTCATAAGTGTGCTGAGAAGAAATTATTTTACATAGATTGTGAAGAGGAGGAAGAAAATGAATAAGAAACTTCAAAAGTAGAGGATAAACAGCAGGAAACAAACCTAGAAGAAGAATAAATGAGTTCAACCATATCATGTAATGCATTGGAAGGTATTACCACTCGTCAAACTTTCAAGATAGAAGGACATATCAAGAAGAAAAAGGTAATAGTATTGATTGATTCGGGTAGTACCCATAATTTTATTCATTGTAAGGTAGCCAAGGAATTGAATTGTTTCTTATACCCAGCACCGGAATGTCAAGTCATGGTTGCAAATGGAGGAACTATAAATTGCTTTGGAAAATGTAATAATATCATGCTAACCATGGGGGAATAAGTGAAGAATATTCCAATTCTTTCCATTCTAATGCGAGGTGTTGATGTTGTACTAGGAGTACAATGGTTACAACCTTTGGGACGACATCTTTTAATTTTCAAGGAATTTTCTTGAATTTTTTTTCAAAAGGAAAGGAAATCGAATTACGGGGTATCACAGCGAATCCAGGAAAGATATTAAGCTCTAATGTCATGAAAAAGCTTCTGAAGAAATAAAAACGAGGTGTAGTTGCACCATTATGCTCAGTAGAAGTTCCAACATAAAAATCATCCATTTCTCCAGATCTCCAAAAAGTCTTGGACAATCATTCCAAGGTGTTTGAAACTCCCAAAGGACTCCCACTTATTTTTTATCATGATCATGCTATTCATTTGATTCCAGGAAGTGTTACTCCAAACATCAGGCCTTACAGATATCCTTATGTCCAAAAGAGCGAAATTGAACATATGATTGTAGAAATGTTAGAGGCTGCTGTAATTCAACCTAGTCAAATTTCTGCTCTGCTCTAGTAGTATTAGTGCACAAGAATGATGGATCATGGCACATGTGTCTATATTATAGGGAGCTCATTAAAATTTCTATTAAAGATAAATTTCCCATTTTTGTGATTGATGAATTACTGGATGAATTACATAGAGAAATTTATTTTACCAAGTTGGATCTTCATTCATGATATCATCAAATTAGAATAAAGATTGAAGATATTCTGAAAAAAAAACATTTCAAACTCATGAGGGTCATTATGAATTTTTGGTCATTCCTTTTGGATTTACAAATGCACCTTCTACATTTCAAGGGTTGATGAATTCCATTTTCAAAAGCTTCCTTATAGAATTTGTGCTAGTATTTTTTGAGGATATACTAATCTACAACAGGTATTGGAAGGATCATATTCAACATGTTGACAGGGTGTTCAAACTATTGGAGGAGAAACAATTATATGCAAAAAAATTTAAATGTTTCTTTGGAGTACAATAGGTGGAATATCTGGGTCATATTGTATCTCACGAGGATGTTAAGGTAGACCCTAAAAAAATTAAAGCTATTAAGGAATGGAAATTTCCCATAACCATAAAGCATTCGTGCAGATTTCTCGGGTTAACAAGGTATTATAGCAGGTTTTTTAATAATTATGGGAGAATAACAGCACCTTTAAGAACATTATTGAAGAAAGATGAATTTTCATGGACTCCTGAAGAAACTAAGGCTTTCGAATATCTTAAGGAGGAAATGTGTCTAGCACTAGTCTTAGCTACACCAGACTCAACACAAACTTTTATTGTGGAATTTGATTCCTCAGGAAATGGAATTGGTGTTGTTTTAATGCAAGAAGGAAGACCCATTTCTTTTGAAGGTAGTCCAATAAAAGTCAAGTATTTAAAAAAGGCTATTTATGAGAAGGAAATGTTTGCAATACTACATACTGAGAAGAACTTTAAAAGCTATCATCCCCAAAGAAATTTAAAATCTATTTTTTTCCAGGCTAAAGTCCTCTTCTTGTGCACAAATACTATTGGAGCAGAGAAAGAACTTTGACTAGGTTGAATTATACCAGCCTCTAACATTTCTATAATCATACGTTCAATTTTTCTCTTTTGGACATAAGGATATCTATAAGGCCTGATGTTTGGAGGAACACTTCCTGGAATCAAATGAATAGCATGATCACGATCATGAATAGGTGGGAGTCCTTTGGGAGTTTCAAACACCTTGGAATGATTGTCCAAGACTTTTTGGAGATCTACAGAAATAGATAATTTTGATGTTGGAACTTCTAGTGAGCATAATTGTGCAATTACGCCTCTTTTTCCTTTCTTTAGAAGCTTTGTCATGACATTAAAGATTATTATCTTTCCCGACTTCCTTGTGATACACCGTAATTTGAATTCCTTTCCTTCTAAAAAAAAATTCAAGAAAATTTCTTGAAAATTAAAAGCTACCGTCCCCAAATATTGTAACCATTCTACTCCTATTACAACATCAGCACCTACCATAAGAATGGAAATCATTGGAATATTAAATACATATTCCCCCATGGTTAGCTTCATATTATGGAATTTTATAGAGAAATTTATAGTTCCTACATTTGCAACCATCACTTGACATATTGGTGCTGGGTATAGGAAACAATTCAATTCCTTAAATACCTTATAATGAATAAAATTATGGGTACTACCCAAATCAATCAGCACTATTACCTTTTTCTTCTTGATATGTCCTTTTATATTGAGAGTTTGAAGAGTGCTAATTCCTGCCAATGCATTACACGATATGGTCGGACTCATTTCTTCCTCTTCTAGGGTTGGTTCCTGGTGTATATCCTCTTATTATGAAGATGGTTGTTCATTTACTTCTTCCTCTTCACAATCTATGTAAAACAATTTCTTATCAGCACACTTATGACCTTTAGTGTATTTTCTATCACAATTGTAGCAAAGCTCTTTTTCTATTTTTTCTTCCAATTGTTGTGGTGTCAACCTTGTAGGTTGTGGAATTCTAGGAGTAGCAACACTTCCATTTTTATATATGTGAGTGGTAGGCTTCCTTGTCACCATAATTTTACATTCATTTTTTCTTGCCAACCTGAATGCCTTTTCCAATGAATCAAGTTCCCAAACGTGACTTCTTATTGGATGTTATCCTTTAAAGTCCTTATGAAGACATCAATCCTGTGTTCCTCTGGAATATAAGTTAACCTTATATTCAATTTTTGGAAGTACTCAATGTGCTCCACTAGTGAGCCCTTTTGTTTGAGATTTATCAATTGAATAAAGAAGGTGTTGCTTTTTTTATCCTCATAATGTGCTATCATTTCCTCCATAAAAATTGACCAAGTGACATTCTTTTTATGGGAGAAAATTCATCGATACCATACAAATGTATTTTGTCATAAATGTAAAGTTGCAATGTGTACCTTTTGTGTGTCTTGCACATTATTGAGATCAAAATATTGCTGCATCTGCAATATCCATGTTACGGGATCCTTTCCATCAAACTTCCTCATATCCACCTTTGGAATATGGTGGTTCTTCCATACAACATTAGATTTTATGAAATCATAGTTAACATTTATTTTTTTCTCATCATGAGTTTCCTCTACTATTTTTTCGCCATTAGGAAACATTTCTTGTATCAACTTTTCCAAACCTTCGATGTCTAATTTTAGATCATTCTTCATGTTTTCCATGTTGTCTTTCATTTTTTCATTGATCTTAGCTTCCATGTCATCCATCTTAGCTTCCATGCCCACTTCCATGCCATCCATCTTAGCTTCCAAACCATTCATCTTAGCTTCCACGACTTTCTTCAAAACATCCATTTCATTTTTTGTTGCTCTTTGTGATAGCGAAATTTGGTGCACCTGTACTTGCAATTTTGATATCTCATGTTGTGTTTCTTCGTCTTCATGAGTCATAATAGAGCATTCTGAAGGCTTAATAGATGTTGAATTATTTTTAGGGGGCATTTTAGAGCGCAACACTGATATCTATTCTTCAATATTCCCTTAGAATAAATTCAAACTATTTTTTTTCAAACGAGACTTATGTAATTCGAAAACAATACACACCTTTTTCTTGCTTTTAAGGAGCTCAATATTGAAACTGAGCTATCTCTATGATTTCGGATCTTCAATATCTAAAATTCAGCCCTATAGTAGCCGTCTGAATATTCTTTCAAATGCCATAGGTCTGAGCGGATTTGGATTCTTCAAGACAAATTTATGAACAATCTCTCACAATGACCTAATTATGTACTAGTTCAGTAGAGAGAACTTGTACGATTGTCCACGTGTCACTGTTTCCTCCTTTGGCTCCACAATTCACATACCGAAAACCAATTTTAGTGTAATTGCAACCACCTTTTACAGAATCCCAATCCGATGCTAAGGGAGAGAGTTATGATGTGTTTCCCATGGTCACCTCTTTGAGATAAAATTTGGGAGCCTAAAACAATCCTAACTTCCACAAATCATATCTCCAAAAATATTGCGAATCAAGATCTAAAATTTTTACAGGAGGTTCCTTAGGATTTTGGCTTCGTACTATAAAAATTTCAGCTTCTTAAACTTCGTATACGAAATGTTATAGCAAAAATTCCATGATGATATGTTTTAGTTGAAATTTCGGAGCTTGAGAAAACCCTAATTTCCCTAGATCATATCTCTAAAAATATTGCAAACCAAGATATAAAAGTTTTACAAGAGGTTCCTGAGCATTTCGGCTATGCGCTGTACAAATTTTAGCTTTTGAACCTTCGTAGAAAAAAAATTATTGTGAAAATTCCACGATGACCTTTTGATGAGCAAAAATCCAAAGCTATGATACCAAATGTTATGAAACCAGCTCCAAAAATAGAATAAAAGAGAGATCAGGGCCTTAGAATAAGCCAGTTTGTGGGGGAAACCTCCAATAAATTACATAAATTAACAATTCTTGGATGATACAAATGAAAAAACCTCCTTTCTATATATAGGAGTCCATGAGGCCACAATGTAATCCTAGCCGACCTAACAATAATAATGTATGGGCAAAATAATAACAATATTGGGGTTACATGGGTACAACAGTAACAATAAGGCGGTTACACTAACAACAATAAGGGAATATACTAATAATTTAAGGACCTAACATGCTCCTCTCTTTCAAAAAAGTGTTGTCCTCAATGCTTGAATAGCTCCGGGTGCTTGTGTATAAAATTTTCATACTCCCATGTAGAATATTTACTGGGTAAATTCTTCCATTTGATGAGATACTCTAAAATTGATCGATTTTGTAGCTATCGAGTTCTTGTTTATGTGACTGCTTCAGGTTCCAATATGGTTTTTCCTTCCTCATCAAGTTCTGGCAATATTGTTTGAACTAGAAGTTTGTCCCCTATAACCTTCTTTAACCATGAAACATGGAAAACTGGATGCACTCGCGAAGAAGCGGGACGCTCCAATTTGTATGCCATAGTACCAATATTTTGCAACACCTTGTAAGTACCATAGTACTTTGGCGATAATTTATTATCCTTCTTAGCTTACTTGAGGGACATTTGTTTGTATGGTTATAGTCGTAAAAATACTCAGTCTCCTACCCATTCTCGTACATCAAAACTTCTCTCATTGCGATGTTGATCTTCCTGTTGTTTCATTCAATTTTGTGATAAATTTAGGTTATCCTTTAAGAGTTGGAGAAAATCTTGTTGATGCTCTATGTGATCTTCCACTGCTTTAACCCTAGAATTTTCCCTTAAAGAAGATGTGATGAATGGTGGACGATATCCATAAGGTGCCATAAATGGGGTCATTTTTGCTGCTGTATGAAAGGAAGTGTTATACCACCATTCAGCGAGAGGTAACCACTTGACCCATTTTTCTTGTTTATCAAATACAAAACAACGAAGATGTCCTTCCAAAAAATTATTCACTATCAATGTTTTACCATTAGATTGATGATGATAAGATGAGCTATCAGCTAGTTGAGTACCCAAAAAAAAATTAATTCCATCCAAAAAATTCCTGTAAAAATGGTATCTATGTCACTTACAATAATCGTCAGGTTTCCATGTAGCTTTTGAATTGTTTCTATAAATGCAGTGGAAACTGTAATTTCTTAAAAGGGATGAGATAATGCACAAAAGTGTGCATAATTGGTAAGCATATCAACTACCACCATGATGACACTCCTTCCTTTGGACTTAGGTAAACCTGTGATAAAATCCATTGAAATCTCCTCCCAACATTGACTTGGAATGGATAAAAGTTATAGAAGACCCAGGGTCTTAATTGTCTCAACTTTATTTTTCTAGAAAACCAAACATTATGCCACAAACTTCTGAATATCAGATTTAAGGCCATCCAAAAAAAAATCTTCCTTCACCCTGTGGTAAGTTTTTAAAAACCTTGTGTGTTCTCCTAAAGGAAAAGTGCGAAATTCCAAAAGAATCTTTCATTTTAGTTGGGAATTCTTGCAAATATATAAGCAATTTTTGTACCATAAGGAATCATTTTTCCAACTAAATGTTTTAGATGTACTAGGATCTTGCTGCAAATTTTGAATGAGTATCCACACTTCTTCATTCCTTTTCCATTCATCCCTTACTTTGGTTATCCAATCTGGTTGGATAATAGAAATTGCACAAATCAATGCTTCCACCTCTTCATCCTTTCTTGAGAGTGCATCTGCAACAACATTTAGCTTCCCTTTTTTGTAGATGATTTCAAATTCATAACCCAAAATATTTGTGACCCAATTTTGCTGCTCTTCTAAAGATAGTCTTTGTTCCAAAAATATTTTAACACTATCATGATCAAATTTTACCTTAAAGTGTGTTCCTATTAGGTAAGGTCACCATTTCTTTAGTGCATGTGGTATTTCCAACATTTCCTTCTCATAAATAGCCTTTTCTAAATACTTTCCTTTGATTGTACGACTTTCAAAAGCAACGGGTCTCCCTTCTTGCATTAAAACAACACCAATTCCATTTCATGAGGCATCACATTCCACAATAAAGGTTTCTGTGAAGTCTGTCTTATCTAAAACTGGTGCTAGGCACATTATCTCTTTAAGATGTTCAAAGGCCTTAGTTGCTTCAGGAGTAAAAAAAAATGCATCTTTCTTCAATAATGTTGTTATAGGTGCTTCTATTCTCCCATAATTCTTAACAAACTTGCAATAATACCCTGTTAACCTGAGAAATCTGTGCAACTGCTTTATGGTTGTGGGGACTTTCCATTCCTTAATGGATTTAATTTTGTTAGGGTCTACCTTAACACCCTCGTGAGATACAGTATGACCCAGATATTCCACCTCTTGTACTCCAAAGAAAAATTTTGATGTTTTTGCATATAATTATTTCTCCTCCAATTGTTTGAGCACTGTTTCAACATGTTGAACATGATCCTCCCAAGACCTATTGTAGATTAGTATATCATCAAAAAATACTAGCACAAATTGTCTAAGGGTTTGAAAATGGAATTCATCAACCCTTGAAATGTAGAAGGTGCATTAGTAAGGCCAAATGGCATGAACAAAAATTCATAATGACCCTCATGAGTTCGAAATTATTTTTTTGGAATATCTTCAGTCTTCATTCTAATTTGATGATATCCTAAACAAAGATCCAACTTTGTAAAATAAATTTCTCCGTGTAATTCATCCAATAATTCATCAATCACACGAATGGGAAATTTATCCTTAGTAGTGAGCTTAATGAGCTCACTATAATCTAGACACATGCACCATGATCCATCCTTCTTGTGCACCAATACTACTAGAGAAGAGAAATAAATCTAAATAGGTTGAATTATACCAGCCTCTAAAATTTGTGCAATCATATGTTCAATTTCGCTATTTTGGACATGAGAATATCTGTAAGGCCTGATGTTTGGAGGAACACTTCCTTGAATCAAATGAATAGCATGATCATGATCACGAATAGGTTGGAGTCCTTTGCTAGTTTCAAACACCTTAGAATGTTTTTCCAAGACTTTTTGGATATTTGGAAAAATAGATGATTTTGATGTTGGAACTTCTAGTGAGAATAATTTTGCAAGTATGCTAAATTATTCTTTCTTCAGAAGCTTTGTCATGACATTAGAGCTTATTATATTTCTTGGCTTCCCTTCGATACCCCATAATTCAATTTACTTTCCTTCCAAAAAAATTTCAAGAAAAATTCTTGAAAATTAAAAGCTACCATCCCCAATTATTGTAACCATTGTACTCCTAGTATAGCATCAGCACCTCCCATTGGGATGGAAAGAATTGGAATATTCAATACATATTCCCACATGGCTAGCTTGATATTATGGAATTTTCTAGAGAAATTTATAGCTCCTCCATTTGCAACCATCACTTGACATTCTGGTGTTAGGTATAGGAAAAAATTCAATTCCTTGGCTACCTTACAATGAATAAAATTATGGGTACTACCCGAATCAATCAACACTATTACCTTTTTCTTCTTGATATGTCCTTCTATCTTGAGTGTTTGAGGAGTGGTAAGTCCTACCAATGTATTTTTTTCTAAGTAATACTAATTCTATTTATAAAAAATAATAATACTAAACTGCCACAGTTTCAGCTATGGAAGATTGAAAACTAGGCTTGATGTCCAAGCTTAACAAAAATACTGAACTGCCCTGGAAGGAAAACTAGTTCTTTTGGAAAGATTTTTTCCGCCCTTGATAGGGAAACTAGCTCATTATTCATAATGTTAAACATAGCATGAAAAAATAGACTAGAGTAACAATCAGCTGTTTTAGCTGATGAGAAACAAAGGAAATAAAAAATTATTCTAGAACGATTGAGAAATTGTACCATGGCAAGCCGAGAGGAACAAGATTCACTACTCATGAGCTTGTGGGGGTGGTTCCTCCACAATTCTACACCAATACTCGTCCCTTGTAGCTTCGTCTCCTTCCTTTGGCTCGCTACTCTTGCTAGGGACGTCCACCTGCATGGGTTCTTTGCCCAAGTTGGAGTGCATAGGATTAGAGGGCACATCCGGGTGCAGGGATTTTCTCTTAGATAGTGAGGGGTTGAGATTGAGTGACGAATGAATAGGGCCAGTCGCAGGAAAATATTCTCTCAGGATTACGGTTACAAAAGCAGTGACAATGGGCTGGTTAAGAGAGCATTCAAAGAGAAACTCTGCTCTCTGGGAGGATTGGCGGAGGGAGTGACGGACATATGCATGAGAGGTAAGGGAGATAGGTCTAGGTGTTTCGACAAAAGGAGGCATGGAAGGCTGGGTGAAATGAACATTGCCAAGGTGGCGAGAACGACCCCTTTGGCTTCGGGTGTTTGGATATCGACCCCATTCAGTGTCCTCAGAGGCAATTTCAGTATCTAAGCTGGTGGAAGGCTATGAGCGAACCAACCGACCTCGACTGACACCGTGACGGCATCACATCCTTTTTCGGAGCTGTGGCATGTCCACAGAGGAGCGCTGGAAGAGCCAGAGGCGAGAAGAGCAGGTGGAAAGCATAGGGGGCCCACAAGAGTTAACAAACTGAGCATGCAGATGGAAATTCAAACAACAGAGGGTGCTCTGGGTGAGGTGAAAACCTGGAAGCATTTCTAAACAACTAAGGAGAGAATAGCGTCACCCAGTCTCGGTGCGAGTGCTTGCCTTAGCACACGCAGGTCGGCAGACGCTCCACAGGGGTGGCAGAGAATTGCGTTCAGCACAGAAACAATCCAAACTATCCAAGATGAATGCCATTGCTAACCAGTCGAGCGGAGGAAGATAATGAAGGAGCCAGCCTGTGTGAATTAATGCGGAGCAAGTTGGAAACATTAATGCGATGATGGTGCAACTGCAGAGGGCGATATGGACACCCCACGCAAGCTCCATTGGGAGTCGCCCAGGGACTGTTGTCCCATCAACCAAGGCGTTCATCCGCATCTGGAGAAGTCCTGCCAATGTATTACATGATATGGTTAGACTCATTTCTTCTTCTTCTAGGGTTCGTTTTTGCTGTATATCCTCTTCTTTTGAAGTTTCTTGTTCATTTTCTTCCTCCTCTTCACAATCTATGTAAAATAATTTCTTCTCAGCACACTTATGACCTTTAGTGTATTTTCTACCACAAATATAGCAAAGCCCTTTTGCTCTTTTTTCTTCCAATTTTTGTGGTGTCAACCTCGTAGGTTGTGGAATTCTAGGAGTAGCAGCATTTCTATCTTTATAGATGTGAGCGGTAGGCTTCTTTGTCTCCATAATTTTACATTCAATTTTTCTTGCCAACTTGAATGACTTCTCCAATGAATCAGGTTCCCAAACACAAAGTTCATGTTGGATGTTATCCTTCAAATTCCTTATGAAGACATCAGTCTTGTGTTCCTCTTGAATATCAGTTACCCTTACATTCAGTTTTTTTATGTCCTCAATGTGCTCCACCATAGAACCCTCTTGTTTGAGATTTATCAACTGGCTAAAGAAGGTGTTTCTCTTTGTATCCTCATAATGTGCTATCGTTTCCTCCATTAAAATTGACCAAGTGACAATTTTTTTACAAGAGAAAAGCCATCGATACCATAAAAATGTATTTTGTTATAAATTTAAAGTTCCAATGCATACCTTTTGTGTGTTTTGCACATTATTGAGATCAAAATGTTGCTCCATCTGTAGTTTCCATGTTACGGGATCCTTGCCATCAAACCTCCTCATATCCATCTTTGGAATATGGTGGTTCTTCAATCCAACATTATCATTTATGAAATCACGATTAACATTTATTTTGTTCTCACCAAGAGTTTCCTCTACTCTATTTTTTCCATTATGAATCATTTCTTGTATCAACTTTGAAAAAACCTTCCTTCAAACCTTCCATGTCTTCCTTGAAACCTTCAATTTTTTCTTCCATACAATTATTCAAACCATCTATTTTTCTTCCATGCCATTCTATGAAGGTTCATAAGCTTAAATTTGTACAGCACAAAGCCGAAATCTTGAGGAACCTTCTGTAAAAATTTTAGATCTTGGTTCGCAATATTTTCGGAGATATGATTTGGGGAATTTAGAGTTTTTTCAGGCTCCCGAATTTCAACTAAAACAAGTCATTATGGAATTTTAGCTATACCTTTTCATGTACAAAGTTTCAAAAGCTGAAATTCTTAAAATGTGAATCTGAAATCCTGAGGAACCTCCTGTAAAAATTTCAGATCTTGGCTCGAAATAATTTTGGAAATATGATCTATGGAATTAAGGATTGTTTCGGGCTCCCGAATTTCATCTCAAAGAGGTGGTTGTGGGAAAAACGTCATAACTCTCTCTCTCTGAGTGCAGGATTGGAATTCTGTAAAAAGTGGCCACAAGTACATGGAATTTAGTTTTTGGTATATCAATTTCATAGCCGAAGGAGGAAACAATGACACGTGGCAAGTCATAAAAGTTTGCTCCACTGAACCAATCCATAATTAGGTCATCGTGGGAGATTGGGCATAATGTTGCCTTGAAGAATCCAAATCAATTCAGACCCATGGCATTCAAAAGAAGATTCAGAGGGCTAATTCAGGGTTGAATTTTAGATATTAAAGATCTGAAATCACAGAGATAATTTATTTTCAATATCAAGCTCTACAAAAGCAAGAAAAAGGTGTGTAAATTTTTTTCTCGAATTGCATAAGTCTTGTGTGAAACATCAGTTTGAAGTGATTCTAAGGGAATATTGAAGAATATATATCAGTATTAGGTTCTAAAATGTCACCTAAAAATAATTCAACACCCATTAATGATCCAGGAGGATATCGGAGGCCACCCACCTATTGCACTTGGGACCCCACCATTGTCTCTTTTAGTTTTTTAGTTTCAGTACAACTTACTATTTTTGACAGTTTTTCAGGTCCTAAACTTCTGGAGCCGTTTTGAGGCCCTAAATGATTTTTTTTGGGAAAATCGAGAGTGGCCGGGCTTTTATTTCTTTCACTAAAAATTGTACTCCTTAGATATATATTTATAATGAGCTATTGAGTGCAGCAAACGGAGATCGTATGCCAAAGTTATGTCCCTGGGAAGTTGAAATACCAATTTACCTAAACAGGGCCCATAGTTTTGGCGCTTCATCTCCTAGGGTTAGGGTTTTGGATGTTTAGGGTTTTTCATTATTTATAAATAATAAATAGGCCCTCGAGCCTCATTTAAACTCATTCCAGAGGCTTGTAGCCACCACATCTCTTCTCAGAGATAAGCTACCAGTGCCCTAGATAGTTAATTTCTATTATGTCCGTAAGCAAATTTTAGTTCTTTGATATTAATGAAATGAAGTGTTATTTCCACTGCATATTTTTATTTATGGTTACATGTGTATTTTTTTGTGTTCCTACATAAATATGGATCAATTAAGCCTTTAGAAGGCTCTACTATGACTCATGAAGAGGAAGAAGTGCTATATGACATATCAAAATTACAAGAGCAAGTGCACCAATTTTTGCTCTCGCAAGGAGCAAAAAAAAATGAAATGGAAGTTTTGAAGAAAGGCATGGAAGTTAAGATGGATGGTTTGAAGAAAGGGGTGGAAGCTAAGATGTATGGTTTGAATAATGACATGGAAGCTAAGATGGATGGCATGAAATTGGTGATGTTTTAAAGCAATAAGGAAGACACATTGCTTTTGAAAGTCGTCCAATCAAAGGAAAGTATTTACAGAAAGCTATTTATGAGAAGAAAATGTTAGTAATATTACATACACTAAAGAAATGACAACCTTACATAATGGGAAGACACTTCAAGGTAAAAACTGATCATGATAGTCTTAAAAACTTTTTGGAACAAAGATTATCTTCAGAAGAGAAGCAAAAATGGGTGACAAAGATGTTGGGTTATGACTTTGAAATAATCTACAAAAAAGGGAAGCTAAATGTTGTTGCAGATGCACTCCCAAGAAAAAATGAAAAGGTGGAAGCATCTCTTTGTGCTATTTCTGTTATCCAACCAGAGTGGACAACCAAAGCAAGGGATGAATGGAAGAAGGAAGAAGAAGTGTGGACACTTATTCAAAAGTTGCAGCAAGATCCTAGTACATCTGATACATTTAGTTGGAAAAATTATTCCTTATGGCACAAAGATCGCATATATCTTTGTGGGAATTCCCAACTAAAAAAAAATATCCTTTTGTAATTGCATACTTCTCCTTTAGGAGGACACTCGGGATTTTTAAAAACTTACCACAGGGTGAAGAAATATTTTTTTTGGGATGGCCTTAAATCTGATATTCAAAATTTTGAGGAAATTTTTTTGGTTTTCTAGCGAAATAAAGTTGAGACAATTAAGACCTCGGGTC
This sequence comes from Pinus albicaulis, assembly GCA_034641835.2. Classification (NCBI taxonomy): domain Eukaryota; kingdom Viridiplantae; phylum Streptophyta; class Pinopsida; order Pinales; family Pinaceae; genus Pinus; species Pinus albicaulis. The sequence goes on from CM076578.1 coordinate 1,470,141,952, forward strand.
TTCTACAACCTTTATCCATTCCAAGTCAACGTTGGGAGGAGATTTCAATGGATTTTATCACAGGTTTACCTAAGACTGAAGGAAAGAGTGTCATCATGGTGGTAGTTGATAGACTTACCAAGTATGCACACTTTTGTGCATTATCTCATCCATTTAAAGAAAGTACAGTTGTTACTACATTTATGGACACAACTCAAAAGCTACACAGAAACCCAAACATTATTGTGAGTGACAAAGATCCCATTTTTGTTGGAAATTTTTGGACAGAGTTATTTTCCTTTTTGGGTACTCAATTAGCTCATAGCTCATCTTATCATCCTCAATCCAATGGTAAAACTAAGATAGTGAATAAATGTTTCGAAGGATATCTTTGTTGTTTTGTATCTAATAAAAAAAAAAATCGGTCAAGTGGTTACCTCTCACTGAATGGTGGTATAACACTTCCTTCCATACTACAACAAAAATGACCCCATTTACGGCACTTTATGGATATCATCCAAGAATTTTTCATTTATGTTATGTATTGGAGGTTTCCCCTTTGAAGTGGCTGATTTCTAAGGCGTTGATCTCTCTTTTCATCTATTTTTGGAGCTGGTTTCATAACATTTGGTATCAGAGCTTTGGATTCTAGGGTTTCACTGCTCCAAGTAGGTCATTGTGTAATTGTCACAATAAATTTGTTTCTACGAAGGTGCAGAAGCTAAAATTTGTACAGCATGAAGCTACAATCCTGAGTAAGTTGCTATAAAAATTTTAGATCTTGGTTCACAATATTTTCGGATATATTATCTGGGGAAGTTAGGGTTTTCTTAGGCTCTTGAATTTCAATTAAAACTGGTCATCATGGAATTTTTACTATAGCTTTCCGTATACGAAGTTTCAAGAGAAACAATTGTCATGGTGTGAAGCCAAAATCCCAAGGAACCTCCTGTAAAAATTTTAGATCTTGGTTCGCCATATTTTTGGATATATGATCTATGGAAGTTAGGATTGTTTCAAGCTCCCGAATTTCGTCTCAAAGAGGTGACCGTGGGAAAAACGTCATAACTCTCTCTTTGAGTGTCGGAGTGGAATTCTGTAAAAAGTGGCCACAAGTACACGGACTGTAGTTTTCATTATATCAATTTCAGAGCTGAAGGAGGAAAAAATGACACGTGGAAAGTCATACAATTTCTCTCTACTGAACTAGTCCATAATTACTAGGTCATCGTGGGAGATTGGGCATAAATTTTCCTTGAAGAATCCAAATCAGGTCAGACCTACGGCATTCAAAATAAGATTCAGAGGGATACTTTAGGGCCAAATTTTGGATATGAAATATCCTAAATCAGAGAGATAATTCAGTTTCAATATTGAGCTCCACAAAAGCAAGAAAAAAGTGTGTATTTTTTTTTCCAAATTGCATAAGTGATGTGCGAAACATCAGTTTGAAGTGATTCCAAGGGTATATTAAAGCATAAATATCAGTATTGGGTTCTAAAATTCCACCTAAAAAGAATTCAAAACTCGTTAAGCCTTAAGAAGGCTCTACTATGACTCTTGAAGAGGAAAAAGTTTTACATGACATACCAAAATTACAAGAGAAAGTGCACCAAATTTCGCTCTCGCAAAGAGCAACAAAAAATGAAATTGAATTTTTAAAGAAATGCATGGAAGCTAAGATGGATGGTTTGAGGAAATGCGTGGAAATTAATATGGATGGTTTGAAGACTAGCATGGAAGCTAATATGGATGGCATGGAAGCTAAGATGGATGACATGGAAGCTAAGATCGATGAAAAAATGAAAGACAACATGGAAGGCATGAAGAATGATCTAAAAGAAGACATGGAAGGTTTGATGACAAGGTTAATACAATAAATTATTTTTAATAGTGGAAATATAGTAGAGGAAACTCAGTATGAGAACAAAATAAATTTTAACCGTGATTTTATAAACTCTAATGTTGGATTGAGGAACCACCATATTCCAAAGATGGATATGAGGAAGTTTGATGGCAAGGATCCTATAACATGGATACTACATATGGAGAAATATTTTGATCTCAATAATGTGCAAAACACAAAAAAGGTATGCATTGCAACTTTACATTTAGAACAAAATACATTTGTATGGTATCAATGGCTATGCTCCCGTAAAAAAATTGTCACTTGGTCATTTTTTACGGAGGAAATGATAACACATTATGAGGATACAAATAGCAACACCTTATTTAGACAATTGATAAATCTCAAACAAAAGGGTTCAGTGGTGGAGCACATTGAGGACTTACAAAAATTGAATATAAGGGTAAATGATATTCCAGAGGAACACAGGATTGATGTCTTCATAGGGACTTTAAAGGATAACATCCAACATGAAGTTCTTGTTTGGGAACCTAATTCATTGGAAAAGACATTCAAGTTAGAAAGAAAAACTGAATGTAAAATTATGGCGACAAGGAAGCCTACCACTCACATATATAAAGATGGAAGTGTTGCTACTCCTAGAATTCCACAACCAACAAGGTTGACACCACAAAAATTGGAAGAAAAAAGAGCAAAAGGGCTTTGCTATAGTTGTGAAATAAAATACATTAAAGTTCATAAGTGTGCTAAGAAGAAATTATTTTACATAGATTGTGAAGAGGAAGAAAAAAATGAACAAGAATCTCCAAAAGAAGAGGATATACACCAGGAACAAACGCTAGAAGAGGAAGAAATGAGTTTGACCATATCGTGTAATGCATTGGCAGAAATTACCACTCCTCAAACTCTCAAGATAGAAGGACATATCAAGAAGAAAAAGGTAATAGTGTTGATTGATTTGGGTAGTACCCATAATTTTATTCATTGTAAGCTGGCCAAGGAATTGAATTGTTTCCTATACCGAGCACCAGAATGTCATGTGATGGTTGCAAATGGAGGAACTATAAATTGCTCTAGAAAATGCCATAATATCAAGCTAACCATGGGGGAATATGTATTGAATATTCCAATTCTTTCCATTCCAATGGGAGGTGTTGATGTTGTACTAGGAGTACAATGGTAACAATCTTTGGGGACGATAGCATTTAATTTTCAATAATTTTTCTTGAAATTGTGTTTAGAAGGAAAGGAAGTCGAATTACGAGGTATTGAAAGGAATCCATGAAAGATAATAATCTCTAATGTCATGACAAAACTTCTAAACAAAGAACAACGAGGCATAATTGCACAATTATGCTCACTAGAAGTTCCAACATCAAAATCATCTATTTCTCCAGATCTCCAAAAAGTCTTGGACAATAATTCCAAGGTGTTTGAATCTCCCAAAGGACTCCCACCTATTCGTGATCATGATCATGCTATTCATTTGATTCCAGGAAGTGTTCCTCCAAATATCAGGCCTTACAGATATCCTTATGTTCAAAAGAGCGAAATTGAACGTATGATTGCAGAAATGTTAGAGGCTAATATAATTCAACCTAGTCAAATTTCATTCTCTACTCCAGTAGTATTGGTGCACAAGAAGGATGGATCATGGCACATGTGCCTGGATTATGTGGAGCTCAATAAGCTCACTATTAAAGATAAATTTCCCATTCCCATGATTGATGAATTATTGGATGAAATACATGGAGCAATTTCTTTTACCAAATTGGATCTTTGTTCAGGGTATCATAAAATTAGAATGAAGATTGAAGATATTCCGAAAATATCATTTTGAACTCATGAGGATCATTTTGAATTTTTGGTCATGCCTTTTGGAATTACCAATGCACCTTCTTCATTTCAATGGTTGATGAATTCCATTTTCTAAACCTTCCCTAGAAAATTTGTGCTAGTATTTTTTGATGATATACTAATCTACAGTAGGTCTTGGAAGGTTCATGTTCAACATGTTGACATGGTGCTCAAACTATTGGAGGAGAAACAATTATATGCAAAAACATCCAAATGTTTCTTTGGAGTACAAGAGGTGGAATATCTGTTTCATATTGTATCTCATGAGGGTGTTAAGGTAGACCCTAACAAAATTAAATCCATTAAGGAATGGAAAGTCCCCACAAACATAAATCATTTTTGTGTATTTGTTGGGTTAACAGGGTATTATTGCAAGTTTGTTAAGAATTATGGGAGAATAGTAGCACCTCTAACAACATTATTGAAGAAAGATGCATTTTCATGAACTCCTAACGAAACTAAGGCCTTTGAACATCTTAAAAAGGAAATGTGCCTAGCACCAGTCTTAGCTATGCCAGACTTCACAAAAATCTTTATTGTGGAATGTGATGCCTTAGGAAATGGAATTGGTGTTGTTTTAATGCAAGAAGGAAGACCCATTTCTTTTGAAAGCTTTCCAATCAAAGGAAAGTATTTACAAAAGGCTATTAATGAGAATGAAATGTTGGAAATACTACATGCAGTAAAGAAATGGCAACCTTACCTAATGGGAAGACAATTGAAGGTAAAAATTTATCATGATAGTCTTAAACACTTTTTGGAACAAAGACTATATTCATAAGAGCAGGAAAAATTGGTCACAAATGTGTTTGGTTATGACTTTGAAATCATCTACAAAAAAGGGAAGCTAAATGTTGTTGCAGATGCACTCTCAAGAAAGGATGAAGAGGTGGAAGCATTGCTTTGTGCCATTTCTACTATCCAACTAGATTGGATAACCGAAGCAAGGGATGAATGGAAGAAAGAAAAAGAAGTGTGGACACTCATTCAAAAGTTTTAGCAAGATCCTAGCACATCTGATACATTTAGTTGGAAAAATTATTCCTTATGGTAGACATATCGCTTATATATTTGCAAGAATTCCCAACTAAAAGAAAAAATTCTTTTGGAAATAAAAATTTTGTGGAAGAATGTTTTGTTTGCTAGCAAAATAAATTTGAGACAATTAAGACCCCGGGTCTTCTATAATCTTTATCCATTCCAAGTCAACGTTGGGAAGTGATTTCAATGGATTTTATCATAGGTTTACCTAAGTCCGAAGGAAAGAGTGTCATCATGGTGATAGTTGATAGAATTACCAAGTATGCACACTTTTGTGCATTACCTCATCCATTTAAAGCAAGTATAGTTGCTACTACATTTATGGAAACAATAAAAAAGCTACATGGAAACCCAAAGGTTATTGTAAGTGACAGAGATCTCATTTTTACAGGAAAGTTTTGGAAAAAAATATTTTCTTGTTTGGGTACTCAACTAGATCATAGCTCATCTTATCATCCTCAATTCGATGGTCAAACTAATATAGTGAATAAATGTTTGGAAGGATATATTTGTTGTTTTGTATCTAATAAACAATCACAATGGGTCAAGTGGTTACCTCTCGTTGAATTGTGGTATAACACTTCCTTCCATATTGCAGCAAAAATGACCCTATTTATGGCACTTTATGGTTATCATCCACTGTCCATCATGTTGGGGTTCCAGTGTTTTTGCCAGATTGGCAAGAGAAAAAGACTGAACAACATCATAACCACTTTGGGATCCTAGGATCTAGCCCTCCTGGATCCGGAGAGGGATCTCACCAATAAAGCAAAGAATGATATATCTTTGAAAGCTCAAGATGAGATATTAGGCTAGTTATGAAGTAGAAGGGAGGTTTTAAATGATTTGGTTGGTTGTTGGGTTGGTCGGAGATCATTAACTGAGAAGGTTATGGAATGAAGCAGCAAAGCAACAGGATGTTTTTCCAAAATAGGATAGGTTAAGAATGTGCCATCCATTGGGCTATGGAGTCATGAAAGGGGATTACTTGAATACAACTAAGAAAGGCTTTCCATAGGGCAAGTCATATATACTAAAGGATCTTTAAGATAGATGGTGAAATGGGACATTAAGGAGTGAAAAGGAAAGACACAAAGGGTAGCTTAAGATCAAACTAGAGGTCATCTAACTCCAGATCTTCTTCAGAAAACTCCAAGAGAAAAACATAGTTAAGATTTAACATAGAACAGGGCCCAAGATCAGAGAAGGGATTTTAACCTTCAATTCTTTGACACTAGCTCAAGGGATCTTTGAAAGACCAATCTATTGGAAAAGGACCCCAGTGACAAGGCTCACACTAAATCCCTGGTATCCCAATTATTCTAGCTTAGACCCAACTAGAACATCTAAGCAACGAACCCCGAATTCACACATTAGTAAGCATGGGCTGGACCAAGATATTTAATTGGTTAAATTTCATGAATTTTATCTTAGATTCAATATCAACAAAAAACATAAAGGATAAGAAGAGTAGTGGGAATTAAGGTACCATGCAAGGGTATATCTTAAGCCTGATTTATTGATTCTTATTAGAGAATAAATGGACAGTATGATTAAAATGAAATAAGACAATGCAATAAGAGAACCATCACCTGTAATATAGACTAGGATCCTATGAAATTTTCTTGATTAATTGATGTGAAAAAACAGTCACATACACTAAGTTCAATGGCTGATTGTAGTCCAAACTTCTCCTCCCAGCCTACTAAATTAAAAACTACTCAGCTACTTTCCTCCGAAACTACTCTAATAGTCGAATGAATCCCACTAACTACAACAACAACAACAACCTTTACAATATGTTCTTTAGGGGTTTTTTATAGGAGATTGGATAGCAGGAGTAGATGATGTACATTAAATTGATTCATTAAGACAGGGTGGGAGAAATTTTCGTGCCCACTCTGCTTAATGGCTTTGCATGCTATGAGTACTCTGTAGTATGGTCTAGGAGTCTTTGTCAGGTCGATATTTGATGTTAGATGTTTCTTTGAACTCCTTTCTAGCTGTCTGGTACTCTGTGGTAGTCTTCTAAAATGAGTGACAGGGATGGAAAGTCTGTAGGTCTCCCCATGCTTCCATAACTATGGTCCTGACAGTCTTTAGGAAGCTTCTATCAGTGAAATGGCTTTTAAGAGCTCGAGGAGGCATGGAGACTTCTAGCGGAAGGTGTCCTTTCTGAGAAAATGTATTGCTGATGCTAAAACACAGATATGGCTTGTTTCATGTGTTCTTTAGTCTTAAAACTGCACCTTTATTCTTTGAATACGAGATTACAATCGTTAATCTTAAATAATAAACGGTAATCCCTTTAATCTGTCTTTGCTAATTTTTTTTGCTGCTGCTGTAATGGCCTCTGCCCTCTGAGTCATAGTGACTGTGATTATGGAAAACAGAGTGAATTCACCAATCTGTATACCTTGCACAATGCAATGAACTCATTATAAAAACCCAGGGGAGGTGGCAGAGAAATGTTGTGGAGGTCTGGAGGAATGATGGATGCAAGTGAAAAACTGGAGAAAATCCTTGTGGAATGGTGAAGAACAGAGCTGATGAAGGTTTAGTGTAAAGATGAGCCGTGGGCCGTCCGATCAGATATAGAAATGGATATCAATGGCCAGGATTCATGAATGGAGGTATTAATAGTAAATTGGGTGAAAGAAATAAGGTTAGTGTTAAAACCCAAAGTTTTAAGGTTCAGGCGAATAAAAAGGAAATGGAGAAAAATGAATGAACGCTGGGTCATTTGATGGTGGGACCCGACAGGTGGAGGGCGATTAAATGGGAACTTTTGGATCTTCGGAGGAGACCAACGATGGGGATCTTCTGGTGAAACTCTATGGAAGCTCGATGAAGAAATATGGGTGAAAAACACGATGTGATATATGTCGTAGATCTGGACCAATGAACAACTAATATTAAATGATGGAGGTTGCGGGGGCGAGGAGAGGAAGGTGGTTTTAATTTATAAAATAGCTAGTATCACGTGGCTTTAAAGAAGTTTAGAAAATTTCCAAAAATTATGTGATATGGCTCGCTGCATGATACGTGGCACTTCAAAACCACTTTTATCGCGTGATTTCTGATCATTAAAGGTTGGACGCCAAAATAACGTGATATGATTCTCGGTCATTGGATCTAGGACTGGGAGATATGATGGTGGGAGATAGAGCGCGATGAAGGGAGATGCGTGGTCAGTAATGGAGGGTAGAGTCAAAAGTGGGTTTGATTTGGACCCTCAGATCTATAGGAGGAATGGCTGAGATCTTCAAATGGAACGCGAAGGCAGAGGGTCAGGTTAATGGGCGGGAGAAAGGTGGACCGTTGGATCTAATGGGATTAACAGCAGAGATCCAATCGGAAGGGGACAAAGGCAGGTGCAATGAGTGGGGAGCGATGAAATCTAGACCGTTGGATCTGAATGGATGAATGGCTAGGATTCAATTGGGGCTCACCAATTGGGAGAGGTCGGATGCGATACGATTGGCACGATTGGCGGCTAGCGATTACGCGACAGTCGTTGGATCTGGACACAGATTGACGGCTCACGTGCAATTGGAGGGGTGAATGAAGAAGTGATGGGTGCACTGCAAGACAAGCATTGAATGTTATATCTTAAGAGATCAACGACTCGGAAAAAAGCGGAGGCCAACAGACCAAACTCCATCGCATCGAAAATTTCCAACTTAACAAAGGAAATGTGCGTATCGGAAGCTCCGATTGCGATAAGTGCACGGGGCCTTAACACTTGGTTCAGGCACTGGGTCACATGGTGGGGAAGTGATTAGGGGCTGGCCAAAAGGGGCTTAAGCCTATAATGTAAAAAAGGGGGTCTTTGGCTCAAATTTAGTGCTTTTAAAGGCCAAAAGGGGTTTTCGATAGAGGGAATAAGGGTATTTTAAGCCAAACAAAGGATATTTGTAAGGTTTAAAAGGGATTTGGGATGATTTAGAGGGTTAATAAGGGATTTTGGTGGAATTTTGAAAGGGGAAAGACTGATGAAAACAGAGGTTTAGTGGGAATGAAATAGGGGGAAATGGAGGCCTTTTTGAGCATTCTTCGTCACAGAACAACAAGGTTTTCTCATGGAAACAACAGTGAATATTGTTCAAAGGAAAAAATACACAAGGAGGCTTCAAGGATGATATGTTTTCAAAGGAAATGTATTACTTGAAGGCTCAAGAACAATTTAGCCACTTGTTTGCTCATCAAAAATTTCATAGGTGGCTAACAGTGGCTCCACATGGGGATGGCATCTTCTTGAAGGTGTCAAGAATTCAGAAAATAATATTTGGAGTAGGCCAGATGCCTGGTACTTGACACATCCTTTTCTTTTCATGGATCAGTTGCCACAAATCATGAATACATCATATCAGCAGTTTTACTCTCCCAAACAACTACCTACCCATACTATTGTCCTAACATTTTTTCTTTTGGGTGCATTTGGACTAGCAGACCCTTTACATCATCAATTTTTACAAATAGAAAAATAAACCTATTCTATTTATACCCTTATTACTCCATGAGACCAGATTAAGCTGTTAGCCTCATAGTTTCTCTACCTATACTATTATCTGCTTGGATTAAACTGTCTAGTAGATTTCTTCTCTACGTTCTAAGACGGAAATTGAAAAATAGTCAAGCTAGGATTAGACTCTCTAGCTTGTTGTGGGTCATGGCCTAAAGACAAAATTTCTCATGGACTAAAACTTTGCAGGAATTAAAAACACTGACTAAATGCTCATGGACTGAGCCTTATTGAACTTCCTACCTCCGCTACTCTAACTTGGAATATTTACAATTCTAGCTTATAAACCTTCTTTTCATCTAGTCCATCAAGTGATCCCATGACTTGTATTTCTTGCTCATTTCCTTGAGCATGTTGGATAGGCAAGGCCACTCCCATTCTCTCTATTTCTTAACAACAACTTCTAAAAATTTTCTTATTGTCTGCAACATGCTGCTCAAAAAGATCTTTGATCCTTCTTCAAATGTTTACAGGAAATAAACATAAGGATCATGAAATGATACCTGGTTATGAATATTTGGTAGGCAGGCTTCAACCAGGATTTCTCCCTCTTCCACTGGATCAAGAACAAGACCCTCTTGAGATAGAGAGTCTCCCACATCTTCTTCACTTTCTGAACTGGAGGACTCATCATATATTGCAGCTGTGTCCTCTTCGAGCTCTGATATATTCTGATCTGCTGGGCTGAGCTCTGTGAAAAGATCCATGTATTATTGAGCAGGGGTTTGTTCTATTGCTTCTTCTTTTTCAAGAGAAGGCTCCTTGTTTCCATCATGCTCAAAAATCTTTTCTTCATTTTCCTCCTCATATTTTAAGATAAAAGGCTGTTGATATCCAATCATATGAAGATTTCTACTGATGGTCTGAGGTGTAACAGAGTGAAGATTCAATGAATCTTCATCTATTAGTATGCTTTCATAACTTTCCCCATTAGTATCATAGATAGGCTGACTTGGTTCATTACTTCTCTGAATTTGCTGGCCCTGATCTTCCTCCCATGAATCTACTGATGATGGTCCTGCAATCTCAGCTACCCTTTGGAAGCAATCATCATCAAATAGATCATAACTAGGAAAAACATAATCATAAGCAATGTCACCAATCAAACCTGTTAGATTCTCAGCAAGTCCTTCTTCAATCTGATCCACAGAGGAGTATTCTGGATCTGTGTCATCAAACTCAATAGATGAATGAGCAAGCATATCTGTTCTATAAAATATTTCAGAGGTGGATTGCGTGTTGAATATTCAGTCCATCTCTTCTTCTATCAATGGAGGAATTTCTTTTTTAACATAGATAGAAGAACAACAGTCCTCTGTTTCTTGTACTAACTGATATAGAGGCCGAATGTCTTCTTGAGCCTCTTCTATGGAATCTTCACTTGTGCTAGTAGGGAAACTATGAGGACTTCTTGATGTTTCTTGATCTCTTTCTCCTTCCACATCAGATTCTGCATCTTCTATGTGGTTTCTTGTCTCCTCAAAGTAGCGTTCCCTATTAGCCTTCACTATTAGGCCCTGATATTCTCTAGTCAGCATAGTACAAGACATGGGTAGGCAATCAGGTAGCTCCTGATTACTTTCCTCTTCATCCTTTATAGACTCTTGAGCATCATACATGTCTTTCTCATTGTCTAGGTCTTGAGTTTGTTCTTGTTCTGGAAAAGGCATGAGCTGCTCTAAATAATCAACATTTGCATTTAAATTAGGCTCATACACCTTTACTACTACTTCACCAAACATGTTCACTATTCCGTTTAGTCCGTCTGACAAAGCATCTAGCTTTGCATCCCTGTCCATGCTTGGATCCATGTTTGAAAGAAGAGGTCATTATATCTTCTCAACCAGTTCAGGGTCTTCTACCAGTGGAGTCATTTGATCTGTCAGGAGTTATGGAGTGTGGAGTCGCCAGGTGGATGAATTTGGATGTTTGGAGCATGCTGTTGTCCACCATTAGCAATGAAATACCAATCTAAAGACATTGGTTTGAGTTGTTCCCTAGTGGAGTCGCCATTATGTTGGGGTTCCAGTGTTTTGGCCATATTGGCAAGACCAAAAGACCAGACAACATCATAATGACTTTGGGATCCTAGGATCTATCCCTCCTAGATCCGAAGAGGGATCTATCCAATAAAGCAAAGAATGATATATCTTTGAAAGCTCAAGATGAGATATTAGGCTAGTTATGAAGCAGAAGGGAGGTTTTAAATGATTTGGTTGGTTGTTGGGTTGGTCGGAGATCATTAAATAAGAAGGTTATGGAATGAAGGAGCAAAGCAGCAGGATGTTTCGGCAAAAGAGTATAGGTTAAGAATGTGCCATCCATTGGGCTATGGAGTCATGAAAGGGGATTACTTGCATACAACTAAGAAAGGCTTTCCATAGGGAAAGTCATGTATACTAAAGGATCTTTAAGATAGATGGTGAAATGGGACATTAAGGAGTGAAAAGGAAGGACAAAAAGGGCATCTTAAGATCATACCAGAGGTCATCTAACTTCAGATCTACTTCAGCATATTCCAAGATAAAAACAGAGTTAAGATTTAGCATAGAACAAGGCCCAAGATCAGAGAAGGGCTTTTAACCTTCAATGCTTTGACACCATCTCAAGGGATATTTTAAAGGCCAATCTATTGGAAAAGGACCCCAGTGGACAGGGCTCACACTAAATCCCTAGTATCCCAATTCTTCAAGCTTAGACCCAACCAGAACATCTAAGCAACGAACCCCGAAGTCACACATCAGTAAGCATGGGCTGGACCAACATCTTTAACTGGTTAAATTGCATGAATTTTCTCTTAGATTCACTATCAACAGAAAACATCAAGGATAAGAAGAGAAGTGGGCATTAAGGTACCATGCAGGGGTATATCTTAATCTTGATTTATTGATTCTTATCAGAGAATAAATGGACAATATGATTAAAATGAAATAAGACAATGAAATAAGAGAAACATCACCCATAAGATAGACCAGGATCCTATGAAATTTTCTTCATTAATTGATTTGCAAAACCAGTCACATACACTGAGCTCGATGGCTGATTACAGTCCAAACTTCTCCTCCGAGCCTACTAAATTACAAACTACTCAGCTACTTTCCTCAAAAACTGCTCTAACAGTTTAATAAATCCCACTAACTACAACAACAACAACAACAACAACCACCTTTATAATATGTTCTTCAGGGGTTCTTATAGGAGATTGGATAGCAGGAGTTGATGATGTACATTAAATTGATTCATTAAGACAGGGTGGGAGAAATTTTTGTGCCCACTCTGCTTAATGGCTCTGCATGCTATGAATGCTCTGCAATATGGTCTGGGAGTCTTTGTCAAGTTGATATTTGACCTTAGATGTTTCTTTGAAGTCCTTTCTGGCTGTTTCATACTCTTTGGTAGCCTTCTGAAATGAGTGTCAGGGATGGAAAGTCCGCAGGTCTCCCCATGTTTCCATAACTGTGGTCCTGACAGTCTTTAAGAAGCTTCTATCAATGAAATGGCTTTTAAGAGCTCGAGGAGGCATGGAGACTTCTAGCGGAGGTGTCCTTTCTAAGAAAATGTACTGCTGATGCTGAAACACAGATATAGCTTGTTTCATGTTCTCTTTATTCTTCAAACTACGCCTTTGTTCTTTGAATACGGGATTACAATCATTAATCTTCAATAATAAGCGGTAATCCCTTTAATCTGTCTCTGCTAATTCGTTTTGTTGTTGCTGTAATGGCCTCTACCCTCTGAGTCACAATGGCTATGATTATGGAAAACAGAGTGAATTCACCACTCCATATACCCTACACAATTCAATGAACTCATTATAAAATCCCAAGGGAGGTGGGGGAGAAATGTTGTGGAGGCCTGGATGAATGATGGATGCAAGTGAAAAATCAGAGAAAATCCTTATGGAATGGTGAAGAACAAATCTGATGAAGGTTTTGTGTAAAGATGAGCCGTGGGCTGTCCGATTAGATATGGAAATGGATATCAACAACCAGGATTCATGAACGGAGGTGTTAATAGTAAATTGGCCAAAAGAAATAAGGTTAGTGTTAAAACCCAAAGTTTTAAGGTTCAGGAAAACACAAAGGAAATCGAGAAAAAAGAATGAATTGACGGCCATCTGATGGTGTGACTCGGCAGGCGGAGGGTGATTAAATGGGAACCGTTGGATCTCTGGAGGAGACCAACGGTGGGGACCTTCTGTTGAAACTCTATGGAAGCCCGATGAAGAAATATGGGTCAAAAACGCGATGTGATATATGCCGTTGATCTGGATCAACAAACGGCTAAGATTAAATGATGGAGGTTGTGAGGGCAAGGAGAGGAAGGTGGTTTTAATTTAGAAAACAACTGGTATCGCGCAGCTTTAAGGCAGTTTAGAAAATTTACCAAAATTACGCGATATGGCTTGCTGCGTGACATGTGGCACTTCAAAACCACTTTTATTGCGTGATTTCTGATCATTAAAGGTCGGATGCTAAAATAACGCGATATTATTCTTGGCCGTTGGACCTGGGACTAGGAGATCTGGCAGTGGGAGATGGAGCGTGATGAAGGGAGATGCGTGGTCAATAATGGAGGGTAAGGTCAAAAGCGGGTTTGATTTGGACCATTGGATCTATAGGAGGAACGGCTGAGATCTTCAGATGGAACGCGAAGGCAAAGGGTCAGATTAATGGGCGGGAGAAAGGTGGACCATTGGATCTAACTGGATTAATGGCGGAGATCCAATCAGAAGGGGAGAAAGGAAGGTGCAGTGAGCAGGGAGCGATGAAATCTGGACCATTGGATCCGAATGGATGAACGGCCAGGATTCAATCAGGGCTCGCCAATTGGAAGGGGTCGGATGCGATGCGATTGGCGTGATTGGTGGCGAGCGATTACATGACAGCCATTGGATCTGGAGACAGATCGACGGCTCATGTGCAATCAGAGGGGTGAACGAAGAAGTGATGGGTGCCCTGCAGGACAAGCGTTGACTGTTAGATCTTAAGAGATCAACGGCTTGAAACAAAGCAGAGGCCAATAGACCAAACTCCATCACATCAAAACTTTCCAACTTAACAAAGGAAATGTGTGTACCGAAAGCTTCGATTGCGATAAGCACTTGGGGCCTTAGCACTTGGTTCCGGTGCTGGGTCACATCGTGGGGAAGTGGATAGAGGCTGGCCAAAAGGGGCTTAAGCCTATAATGTAAAAAAGGGGGTTTTTGGCTCAAATTTAGTGCTTTTTAAGGCCAAAAGGGGTTTTCGGTAGAGGGAATAAGGGTCTTTTAATCCAAACAAAGGATATTTGTAAGGTTTAAAATGGATTTGGGATGATTTAGAGGATTAATAAGGGATTTTGGTGGAATTTTGAAAGGGGAAAAAGTGATGAAAACAGAGGTTTAGTGGGAATGAAATAGGGGGAAATGGAGGCCTTTTTTAGCATTCTTCTTCACAGAATAGTAGTGTTTTCTCATGGAAACAGCAGTGAAGATTGTTCAAAGGAAAAAAGACACAAGGAAGCTTCAAGGATGATATGTTTTTAGAGGAAATGTATTCCTTGAAGGCTCAAGAACAATTTAGCCACCTGTTTGCTCGTAAAAAATTTCATAGGTGGCTACCACATCACATCTTCTTTAAGGGAAAATTGTAGGTTTTAAGTAGTGGAAGATCACCTCGAGCGTCAACAATAAGTTCTCTAACTCTTAAAGGATAACCTAAATTAATCGAATGAAACAACAGGCAGATCAACATCGCAGCGAGAGATGTTTTGATGTAGGAGGCTGGGTATTTTTATGGCTACAACCATACAAACAAATGTCCCTCAAGCAAGATAAGAAGAATAATAAATTGTCATCAAAGTAATATGGTCCTTACAAGGTGTTCCAAAATATTGGTACTATGGCATACAAATTGGAGCTTCTTGCTTCTTCGCGAGTGCATCTAGTTTTCCATATTTCATGCTTAAAGAAGGTTATAGGGAACAAAATTCTAGTTCAAACAATATTTCCAGAACTTGATGAGGAAAGGAAAACCCATATTGGAACTTGAAGTAGTCACGGAAACAAGAACTCGAGAGCTATGAAATCGATTAATTTTGGAGTATCTCATCAAATGGAAGAACTTACTCACTGAAGATTCTACATGGGAGGATGAGAAATTTATATAGAAGCACCCAGAGCTACTCAAGCATTGAGGACAACACTTTTTCGAAAGAGAGGAGCATGTGAGGTCCCTATATTACTAGTATATTCCCTTATTGTGGTTAGTGTAACCCCATTATTGTTATTGTTGTACCCCTGTAACCCCCATATTGTTATTATTGTGCCCTTACATTATTATTGTTAGGTCGACTAGGATTACATTGTGACCCCATGGACTCCTATATATAGAAAGGAGTTTTTGTCATTTGTATCATTCAAGAATTATTCATTTGTGTAATGTATTGGAGGTTTCCCCCTCAAAGTGGTTGATTTCTAAGGAATTGATCTCTCTATTCTTCTATTTTTGGAGCTGGTTTCATAACATTCTACATGGGAGGACTATTAGCCTAAAAAAATGCTAACTTCCATAGATCATAGCTCCGAAAATATTGCGAACCAAGCTCTGAAATTTTTACAAGAGGTTCCTCAGCATTTCGACTTCGCTCTATAAAAATTTCAGCTTCTAAAGCTTTGTAGAAAACAAGTTATAGCAAAAATTCCACGATGACCTATTTGAAGCAGCGAAACCCTAGAATCCAAAGCTATGATACCAAATGTTATGAAACCAGCTCCAAAATTAGAAGAAAAGAGAGATCAACGCCTTAGAATTCAGCCACTTTGAGGGGGAAACCTCCAATACATTACATAAATGAACAATTATTGGATGATATACATGACCAAAACCTCCTTCTATATATAGGAGTCTGTGGGGCCACAATATAATCCTAGCCAACCTAAAAATAATAATGTAAGGGCACGATAATAATAATGTTGGTGTTACAAGGGTACAGCAATAGAAATAAGGGTGCTACATTAATAACAATAAGGGAATAAACTAGTGATAAAAAAAGTGTTGGTCTCAACGCTTGAGTAGATTTGGGTGCTTCTGTATAAAATTCTCATCCTCCCATGTAAAATCTTTAGTGGGTAAGTTCTTCCACTTGATGAGATACTCTGAAATTGATCGATTTCGTAGCCATCGAGTTCTTGGTCCCATGACTGCTTCAAGTTCCAATATGATTTTTCCTTCCTCATCAAGTGTAACTAGCAATATAACCTTCTTTAAGCATGAAAATGGAAAATTGGATGCACTCGCGAAAAAGCAGGCAACTCCAATTTTTATGCCATAGTACCAATATTTTGCAACACCTTGTAAGGACCATAGTACTTTGGTGATAATGTATTATCCTTCTTACCTTGCTTGAGGAACATTTGTTTGTATGGTTGTAGCCGTAAAAATACCCAGTCTCCTACATCAAAACTTCTCTCGCTATGATGTTGATCTACCTGTTGTTTCATTTGATTTTTTACCAAATTTAGGTTATCCTTTAAGAGTTGGACAACTTCTTGTTGATGCTTGATGTGATCTTCCATTGCTTGAACCCTAGAAGTTTCTCTTAAATTTTATGTGATGGACGGTGAATGATATCCATAAAGTGCCATATATGGGGTAATTTTTGTTGCACTATGGAAGGAAGTTTTATACCACCATTCAGCGAGAGGTAAGAACTTGACCCATTGCATTTATTTATTAGATACAAAAAAACGAAGATATCGTTCCAAACATTTATTCACTATATTAGTTTGACCATTGGATTTAGGATGATAAAGTGACCTATGAGATAGTTGAGTACCCAAACAGGAAAATAACTCCATCCAAATATTTCCTGTAAAAATGGATCTCTGTCGCTCACAATAATCTTTGGGTTTCCATGTAGCTTTTGAATTGTGTCCATAAATGTAGTAGCAATTGTACTTGCTTTAAATGGATGAGATAATGCACAAAAATGTGCATACATGGTAAGTCTATCAACTACCACCATGATGACACTCTTTCCTTTAGACTTAGGTAAACCTGTGATAAAATCCATTAAAATCTCCTCCCGTCGTTGACTTGGAATGGATAAAGGTTGTAGAACACTCGGGGTCTTAATTGTTTCAAATTTATTTTGTTGCAAAACTAAACATTCCGTCATAAAATTTGGAATATCAGATTTAATTCCATCCCAAAAAAATTATTTCTTCACTCTGTGGTAAGTTTTTAAGAATCTTGAGTGTCCTCATAAAGGAGAAGTGTGCAATTCCAAAAGAATCATTTGTTTTAGTTGGGAATTCTTACAAAGATATAAGAGATATTTGTACAATAAGGAATCATTTTTCCAACTAAATATGTTATATGTACTAGGATCTTGATGTAACTTTTGAATGAGTGTCCACACTCCTTCTTCCTTCTTCCATTCATCCCTTGATTCAGTTATCTAATCTGGTTGGATAATAGAAATGGCAGAAAGAAATGCTTCCACCTCTTCATTCTTTCTTGAGAGTGCATCTGCAACATCGTTTAACTTTATTTTTTTGTAGATTATTTCAAAGTCATAACCCAACATCTTTGCCACCCATTTTTGCTACTCTTCTAAATATAGTATTTTTTCCAAAAAAAATTTAAGACTATCATGATCAATTTTTACCTTGAAGTGTCTTCCCATTAGGTAAGGTCGCCATTTCTTTAGTGCATGTAGTATTGCTAACATTTCCTTCTCATAAATAACTTTATGTAAATACTTTCCTTTGATTGGATGACTTTAAAAAGAAATGTGTCTTCCTTATTGCATTAAAATAGCACCATTTCCATTTCCTGAGGCATCACATTCCACAATAAAGGTTTTTGTGAAGTCTGGCGTAGCTAAGACTGGTGCTAGGCACATTTCCTATTTAATATGTTCAAAAGCCTTACGTGCTTCACGGTCCATGAAAATGAATATTTCTTCAATAATGTTGTTAGAGGTGCTCCTATTCCCCCATAATTATTAAAAAACTTGTGATAATACCCCGTTAACTCGAGAAATCCTTGAAACTACTTTATGGTTGTGGGGACTTTCCATTCCTTAATGGCTTTAATTTTTTTAGGGTCTACCTTAATACACTCGTGAGATATAATATGACCAATATATTCCACCTCTTGTACTCCAAAGAAACATTTGGATGTTTTTTAATATAACTGTTTCTCCTCCTATAGTTTGAGCACCTTGTCAACATGTTGAACATGATCCTTTCAAGACCTATTGTTGAATAGTATATCATGAAAAAATACTGGCACAAATTTTGTAAGAAGGGTTTGAAAATTGAATTCATCAACCCTTGAAATGTAGAAGGTGCATTAGTAAGGCCAAAAGGCATGACCAAAAATTCATAATGTCCCTCATGAGTTCGAAATGTTGTTTTCAGAATATCTTCAGTCTTCATTCTAATTTGATGATATCGTGAATGAAGATCCAACTTGGTAAAACAAATTTCTCCATGTAATTCATCTAATAATTCATCAATCACAGAAATGGGAAATTTATCTTTAATGGTGAGCTTATTGAGCTCCCTATAATCTAGATATATGTGCCATGATCCATCTTTCTTGTGCACCAATACTACTAGAGAAGAGAAAGAAATTAGACTAGGTTGAATTATACCAACCTCTAACATTTTTGGAATCATACGTTCAAGTTCGCTCTTTTGGACATAAGGATATCTACAAGGCATGATGTTTGGAGGAAAAATTCCTGGAATCAAATGAATAGCATGATCATGATCATGAATAGGTTGGAGCCCTTTGGGAGTTTCAAACACCTTGGAATGATTGTCCAAGACTTTTTGAAGATCTGCAGAAATAGATGATTTTTATGTTGGAACTTCTAGTGAGCATAATTGTGCAATTACGCCTGGTTGTTCTTTCTTCAGAAGCTTTGTCATGAAATTTGAGCTTATTATATTTCTAGGCTTCCCTTCAATACCCCATAATTCTACATCCTTTCCTTCTGAAAAAATTTCAAGAAAAGTTCTTGAAAATTAAAAGCTACCATCCCCAAAGATTGTAACCATTGTACTCCTAGTACAACATCAGCACCTTCCATTGGAATGGAAAGCATTTGCTATTCAATACATATTCCCCCATTGTTAGCTTGATATTATGGAATTTTATAAATAAATTTATAGTTCCTCCATTTGCAACCATCACTTGACATTTTGGTGCTCCGTACAGGAAACAATTCAATTCCTTGGCTACCTTACAATGAATAAAATTATGGGTACTACCTGAATCAATCAACACTATTACCTTTTTCTTCTTGATATGTCCTTCTATCTTGAGAGTTTGAGGAGTGGTAATTCCTGCCAATGCATTACACGATATGGTCGGACTCATTTCTTCCTTTTCTAGGGCTGGTTCCTGGTGTATATCCTCTTCTTGTTCATTTTCTTCTTCCTCTTCACAATCTATGTAAAATAATTTCTTCTCAGCACACTTATGACCTTTAGTGTATTTGCTATCACAACTGTAGCAAAGCCCTTTTTCTCTTTTTTCTTCAAATTTTTGTGGTGTCAACCTTGTAGGTTGTGGAAATCTAGATGTTAAGACTTCCATCCCTATGGGTGTAATTAGTGACTTCCTTGTCGCCATAATTTACATTCAAATTTTCTTGCCAACTTGATACCTTAAGTAGTTAGGGTTCCTAGCGCGAACCTCATATTTGAATGTTATCTTTAAGAATTCTATGAGGCATTGTGCCATGTTTCTCTGAATCTGATTCTACTTATATTCAAGTTTTTGGAAGTCTGGTGTTCCCACCAATGGCCAGACCACTTTAGTTTTATTTTCAATTGGCTCAAAGTGTTTCTCTTTGTATCCTCATAATATGCTATCATCTCCTTCATAAGTGTCCAGTGACATTTTTCTGAGAACAAAGCGTGACCACCATAAAAATGTATTTTGTTCTAAATGTAAAGTTGCAATGCGTACCTTTTGTGTGTTTTGCACATTATTGAGATCAAAATATTGCTCCATCTATAGTATCCATGTTATGGGATCCTTGCCATCAAAATTCCTCATATTCATCTTTGGAATATGGTGGTTCTTCCATCCAAAATTAGAGTTTATGAAATCATGATTAACATTTATTTTGTTCTCATCATGAGTTTCCTTTACTATATTTTCGCCATTAGGAAACATTTCTTGTATCAAGTTTGTCAAACCTTCCATGTCTGATGTTAGATCATTCTTCATGTTTTCCATGTTGTCTTTCAATTTTTCATTGATCTTAGCTTCCATGCTAGCTTCCATGCCATCCATCTTAGCTTCCATACCTTTCTTCAAACCATCCATCTTAGCTTCCACGCTTTTCTTCAAAAATTCCATTTTATTTTTTGTTGATCTTTGTTAGAGAGAAATTTGGTGAACTTGCTCTTGTAATTTTGACATGTCATGTTGCAATTCTTCATCTTTATGAGTCATATTAGAGCCTCTGAAGTCTTAATTGGTGTTGAATTATTTTTAGGAGGCATTTTAGAACCCAATACTAATATCTATTCTACAATATCCCCTTGGAATAAATTCAAATTTATTTTTCAAAGAAGACTTATGCAATTTAAAAAAAATTACAAACCTTTTTCTTGCTTTTGAGGAGCTCCATATTGAAACTAAATTATCTCTGTGATTTCAGATAGTAAATATCTGAAATTTGGTTCTGTAGTAGCCCTCTGAATCTTCTTTCGAATGCCATAGGTCTGACCTGATTTAGATTCCTCAAGGCAAAGTTATGCCCAATCTCCCACAATGACTTAATTATGGATTGGTTCAGTAGAAAGAGCTTCTATGACATTCCATGTGTCATTGTTTCATCCTTCGGCTCTGAGAGAGAGTTATGACGATTTTCCCATAGTCACCTCTTTGAGATGAAATTCGAGAGCCTAAATAAAGCCGAACTTCCACAGATCATATCTTAGAAAATATTTCAAACTCCTCAGGATTTTGTCTTCGCTCTATAAAATTTTTAGCTTCTGAACCTTTGTAGAAAGAAAGTTATAGCACAAATGCCACGATGATCCGTTTTAGGTGAAATTCGGGATCCTAAAAAATCCCTCACTTCCACAGATCATATATCTAAAAATATTGTGAACCAAGATTTGAAATTTCTACAAGACGTTCCTTGGGATTTCAGCTTCGCTCTATGACAATTTCAGCTTCCTAACCTTCATATAAAAAAAGTTATAGGGAAAATTCCATGATGACCTATTTGGAGTAGTGAAACCCTAGAATCCAAAGCTGTGAAACCAAATGTTATGAAACCAACTCCAAAAATATAAGAAAAGAGAGATACAAACCTTAGAATTCAGCCACTTAGAGGGGGAAACCTCCAATACATTACATAAATGAACAATTCTTGGATGATATAAATGACCAAAACCTCCTTCTATATATAGGAGTCCATGGGGCCACAATATAATCCTATCCGACCTAACAATAATAATGTAAGGGCACAATAATAACAATATTGGGGTTACACGGGTAAAACAATAACAATAAGGGGGCTACACTAATAACAATAAGGGACTAAACTAGTAATATATGGACCTAACATGCTCCTCTGAAATTTTCAATCAACTATTGTTAGTAAACTTTAATTTCAAAATGATCAGAACGCTTAACATTATGACTAATTTAATTTCTAAGCTCTTCATGACTACTTGTTTTTCATTTCAGTTTTTTGTTAATCTGTTCCAAGGCCGGTTTCCTCTGCATGGGCAGCAAGTTGCAGTCTGTTTAGAATGGGTCAGTAGGACATTTTTTTTTTGTCTGGAAGGTCTGGTAAACTTTTTTAAGACTTTTTTCAGTGTTAGAATGGCGCAAACATGGGCAAGCTCTGTTGAGGCCGGTGCCTCTCTGTAACTCTTTTTTTATTATAATAGATTAGTCAAATTCAAAAAAAAAAAAAAAAAAAAAAACATTATGACCATTCTCATATAATGTGAAAAAGTCAAAATTTCCCTATCTTCAACATTTAATTTCTATTAGTTATTATTTCATAACCTTCTATGCATTGTACTTATTTTCAAGACAACTCTTTCTTGCACATGCATAAACAGAAATAAAACTACTCTTTAATTTTTCATGCATTAACAAGTACCAAAACCAAAATAATTAAACACATACGACACCTTAATTACTATTTTCAAAATTACTATCATATTTTTGGTTCCTTGAAATCTTTGAAGAAAATTAGTAGTAAAATTTCATCAACAAAATTTCAGCAGTAAAATTTCAATAGTAAAATTTCGACAGTAAAATTTCATAAGTAAATTTTTGCAACAAAATTTTAGTAGTAATATTTTAGCGGTAAATTTCAGCAGTAGAATTTCAGCTCTAAAATTCAGAAGTAAAATTTCACCTATAAAATGTAACAGTAAAATTTCAACTATAAATTTCATCAATAAAACAGGAGATATTTTAGCAAAAAATGAGCAGCAAGTAGAAGGAAAAACACAATATATTTCAACAAAAAAGTAGTTGCAAATGGAGTAGACAACAAGAGATATTTAAGAAAAGAGCTTCCAATGGAGTGGACAAGACAAGATATTTCAATAGAGAGGGAGTTGCAAAGGGAGCGGACAAGAAGATATATTTCAATGAAAATAGAGATGGAAATGGAGTAGACAAAAATAAATATTCCAATAGAAATAGAGCTACAAATGACACTTGTCTTCTTGAGTTTGTTTTCACCAAAGCTGTTGGAAAAATACTAAGAGGGGGGGTGAATCAGTATTTAGAGCTGACTCACAAATTTTTAGTTTTCCTTTCTCTTAAAACCATATGCTACATTACTACATCCATCTTGTATGTCCAGAGATCTTATTATGTCTTTACTTAGATCATTGCATCATTCATTCATCAGATAGGCAGTAAGCATGAACAAAAATAATAGAAAAAACCATCAAACATAAGCAACACATATGAACACCAGTATTTAAGGTGGAAACCCAATTCGGGAGAAAACCACCGCTCCTGTTATCTCAGTCTTCAATATTTATTATAAAGAAAACTTCTTACAATTTATGCTGGTGCAGACTTATACCATCACGTAGGCACCCACCTGCAGAAGGCTACAACCTTCTCTCGTTTACCAGCCTCTCCTGGAAGGGAGCTACAACCCCCTGCTCTCGTTTACCAGCCTCTATTGGAAAGGAGCTACTACCCCTTGCTCTCGTTTACCAGCTACCACTGGAAGGGAGATACAACCCCCTCACTGAAGGCTTCGACCCTCAGATCTACCGCGGACCACGTTTCATCAATTTTCATACTGGATCCACCAGTTTCAACACGACATACCTTGCAGGCCACTAGATTTATTCATTCAGTACACTCGCACCAGTTCTTCATGATTTCGTCAGTCGATCAAAACCAGAGATTTATCATCGTCAAATCATTATATCCATGGGTGCATCGTAGATTCATATTTATCAATTAAGAACAGAGTTCTTCCATGCAGATATTCCTTAGAGAATTTTTTCATTCACCACCCTTATGCATGCACGCTTCATACTATCATCCTCTTTGCCTTATATAGTTTAACCTTTATCAATACCATGAGTAAAAACCATTCAACCGCTAATGGTATTCCTTTGACAGTATTTCCTTTAGTTTACCCTACATGCCTCTTTGATTTCTTTTTATTTTATTTATCAATTTGAAGAAATTGATAAATAAATATATTTACAACTTTGAACTAAACTTTAGGATTAAAGTTACAACCCTTCGCACTTTAGATAAATATCCAATGCTAATTAACCTTATGATAAACCTTTGACCCCGGGCCCACATATATAGTCAATAGCCAATCAAATACACGCATGGTACCATGAGTAAACTTCACACAAAGTCCAGCGTCCGATCACCGTTAGATAGAAAGCTTCCAGATCAACGACATATATGCATATCGCTCGACCTCTGATGTTGAACGTTAACGTGTGATGGCCCACCGTACTTTGGTTATTATTCATGCAACTTCCTCATATGACCACTGTCCGATGGCTTCCCTCCAGATCAATGGCGCATAACAATATCGCTGGTCATCCTGGGTCGAACTATAACGTGCGATGGCACGCATTGACAAGCAGTTTTGTGAAATCGTACAGGGATTCGTGTCGCCCGTTCTATGGAATTTCTCCCCACCTCTTGAATACTGCTTGCCCGTTGAAAGCGGTGCGATGAAAACCGGAAACCGTTTGTACTGTTCCTCCTTCGTGGTTCCGTTCTTCACTCAAGGTTCCGTCCATCCTTCCTTTGTTACATTCTACCTCTTTCCTTCTAGGTTCCATTCATGATTCCAAAGGGTTAGTCTGGGTTTGCGCTATAATGTTTTTCCTTTTATTACAGTTCCATTGCTAAGTTTAACGCTTTGTTCACAATTTTGTTTGAGTCTTTTAACATTAATTCTTTACACTGGTTTCTACCTTCTGACCTCGACACAACACAATTCTGTCTTCAATTCTGCTATGATATATATAATATATCAACCTTCCATTGCATGTTCGGAGTTCTATCCTGTCGCAGTTCCGCTTCTAACTGCAAATTCAAGTTCTTGATTCCGTAAGCTGATCACTATACTATGATCCATCGCAATTATAATCTTCGCTACATTCAAAGCCATCATATCTCCGCAACCATTAATTCCTTCAATTTATACACTAAATCTTTAATTTCGAATCCTTGCCACAAGGTTTATGATGTTTACGGACAATGATTCATAGTTGCCCACAGGGATTTAACTATCCTTCCTTCTGAATTCTATCAAGAATATACATATAATTCACAGAGAATGCATAACCTTTTTCTGTTTGATGGCCTTTTTCTTCTTATACTATCTCTGGACAGCTTTCAATTTACTGCTCGTCCCTGCTCCTTGACTAATACTGCTCTCTGTAGCTCAAACTGTAGATGCACTCTTTCTCTGTTCTTCTTTGCTACATTTCTTTTCTCTGTTCCTAGTTACCTTTTCAGATGCCATTTCCTCTGCCACTATTTTCTTTGATGTCTTTTCTGCCTTTCCAGATCTCCAATCAACTAACCCTTCTAAAACCACCTCAGCTTCATATTTCATTTTCTCTTTTCTTTGTTGTTATTTCAAGTGCTCCTCTTTTGCCATTGATTAAGATACATCATTCTTACATCTTTAACACATAGGTTGCTTATCATAGGCAACTTATCAAGTAGGTTTACATCAAGGAAAACTTCATCAAGTAGGTTTCCATCAACTTTATGAAGTAGGTTGCCATCAAGGACAACACTCTGCCAACAAAAGCTCTCGTACCATGTTGAAATTTTGATGTTCTATGTTATTACAATTACTTAAATCTAAAACTTCTTTAACTTGCAAAATAAGTAACTAAGTCATTGTAGATAGAACATAAACCATATAAACCATATGCACAATTAAAGACAACCAAGAACTCAATAAGACACAGAGAAGGTATGTCAATGACTAGGGAAAAACCCACAAGAGGAAAACCCAACTAGGTTCTTCTTCTATTAGAAACCAATTGTTAAATAGAGATACAAAGTACAATGAGAGAATGAGGATGTTCACCCAAATCTAAAGAATATATCTGATAGTAGTAGCTGATGCAAACAATAAATCACTTTGACTCTCGAATATATGATCTTACTCTCCAAGTATCTCTCTCTCACAATCAACTTCAACTTTCCAACTCTCTCTCAAGTTCAAATTCATAGTGCACTGGTAAGTGAGGTGAGATGATATGAGGCACACACACACACACATACACACACACATATATATAGGAGTGGGAATGAATTATTGACACAAAGGAGGAGCAATACAGATGCCTTGAGGAGGAGTTACATATTCCAAAATAATATTGTAACTTATGCCATATATGAGAGGTGTGTAACTTATGCATTTAGGAGAGAAGCATAAATTATGAATTAAAGAGGTGTAAGAGGAATATTTTTATGAAGAGTCATTAAAGTGTGTGAGAGAGTGCACAAGGTATGTAATAGCATTAAAGAGAGAGACAAATGAATCCATTAAGAGAGAGAGAGAGAGTAACAAATGCCTTAATTGAGGGGAGTTACATATGACATGATTGAGAGACTTGAATTTCTTTTGAATAATGATATATTATCATCACAATAATAATAATAATAATATAATATTAATAATATTAATATTAATGATTAAGTTTAAATTGAGTTATTAGGATTGATTTATGATAAGCAATAATTTCCATCAACAATGCTTAACTCCAAATTGATGTAAGGTGATTTACTATTTTTGGAAAGCCATACTTGAGACTTTCTATTTTTAAACTTTCTATTTTTATAATTTCTATTTTTTTAGAATTTCTATTTTTAGACCTTTTATGTTTAGAAATTCCATTTTAGAAATTATATTTGAATATATTTAGCTTTGAGCTTCCAATTTTAAACATTTTTTCAATAAATTGCGTGTCATCACCTACAGTCATTTCTCGTTTTCTTTGAGATCCATGCACCCATCGGATGAGATTTTTTATGAGATGCATAAATTAATGGTAACATCCTCAGAAAATTTCAGGAGGAATTGATTTATTATTTGTGGGAAATTAGAAAAAGCAAGTCTACTACATGAAAAAGATACATATTGTAGAGAAAGGTCAAAGTGATGGAGCATAGAACCTGAGCCAAATCAACATCAAATCAACCATAAGATCATGTTCTCTTCTCCACCAATTTCAAAAGGTAAACTAGACATAACAAATTGTGTAAGACATTTTAATTTATCAAATATTTAGGAAAAAATGATGAATAGCCACTTCATTAACATTCATGCACTCCATTGTTATCAACCATATTTTCTGTCATTGGCCTATGCCTCATACCAAATTTATGCTATGTACACAAGCCTTTTCAATCAATAAATAATGTGGAAGATATTCAAAATTCATCATGCAAATATTATGAGAGTGAAATCTTGGCATGACAGTGATCCATAGTAGTAGTCATCACGTTTGTCTTACAGTCCCTCAGTTTGAAATATGATATCAGTGGTGAGACATTAATATAATATTTTATGATCTGTTTAAGAGCTGGACCTAAGTTAGATTTGAAGGGTTTGGAGAAAATGTTAATTGAGGACATATTCTCATGAATGAATGAAGGCAGTGGATGATGGCCATCAATTTTGTTGTGCATTATATCAACCAATGATGGACCTTAATGTCCTATTTCATGATGCTTTGATCCATTGCGTATTAATTTTTATGAAGATATGTTTCTTTAAAATAGAAAATATATGCATGAACTCCTTTCTTAGATAATTTTTTGAAGAGAATATAAGTCAAATAGTTGTTTTTATGTTTTGACCCCTATACTAGGAAAGAGATGGATTTAGCTAAGGTATGTGGTGCAATTTTAGCTCACAAATATTTTAACAACAAAAGATATATTCAAAGTGCTCTGAAGTATTCACAAAAATATGTCTGTAAAATGAGGTATCTTGGAGAAAGAGAAAAACATATATGAGTTCATTCCCAAAAATGAAAGACAATGTTGTTTTTCGTTTGTACCTTTGTATAAATTGTTGCACATTTTTCTCTTATAAGAGTATGATATTAGAAATATGTGTTGAAACAATATCTGCAACAAAAAATAAAATGAGTTGATTATGAAGTAAAATAAATTCCACAACGGGTTCTTTTGACATCATAAATAAAATGCAACATGAATTACCAGAAGCAACACAAATAATTTCTTTTTTTTTACATAATCAACATGCATTTATGAACAAAAGCATTTTTTATATCAATGATATCAAGGCTAAAGTACATGAAACTAATAAGGTTTAGGCAGAGGATACTGATACCTTATTCCAACATATATAAATAATGCTTTGAAGCACACCTCCTAAAGTATGGCAACGGATATGGTCCACATTGCAAAGAATAGGGTTAAGCCTTGGATGTGGTAAGTTGTTACTCCCTTATACTAATGCAAATCAATTTGAGTATCCCAATTACAAAAAAAAATCATTTGGAATGTTGAAAATCGAGATTCCATATGTTCAATTACAAGCCATACTTTTTCATTCATGGTCGAGTGCATGATTTCTTTGAGTAAGCAGCTACCAAATTTCTTTGGTTC
This sequence comes from Pinus albicaulis, assembly GCA_034641835.2. Taxonomy (NCBI): domain Eukaryota; kingdom Viridiplantae; phylum Streptophyta; class Pinopsida; order Pinales; family Pinaceae; genus Pinus; species Pinus albicaulis. The sequence continues at coordinate 1,470,170,366 of CM076578.1, forward strand.
ATCTTATTCATGTTTTCTCTTCCCTCTATTTCACCTACTTTGGGATGATGGTAATTTCTATTACTCCAAGCTACCATTAGTTAATTGTCACTTGATCAAAAATTCCTATGTGGTTGGCTCAACTCTATTTCTTGGAAACTTTATGGTTTAATTGCAAGCATAGTTTGGTGATATTGATTCTAAGATGAATACAATAGAAGGAAAATACAAAATAATATATTTTGTGAGAAGCTACTTTGGAATTAGATATAAATTCCTAGGAGTTTTTATTTCTATGGTGTGCATTCCTATTGTGTTCACTTTGATGTTTTCTTTTTCCATCGAAACATTCAACTTTCAGATTTAGGCATCAAAGAAGTGGGTGTTGTAAATTAGCTTTATTTCCATGAAGATGAGACTTGGTGTGTACTTCAGTAAAGTATAAAAAAAATCATCACTTTGTGAAAGAAATCAAGAAATTATATGGTATTCAAGCTCTAATGTGTTAGAAAGGAGAAAGGACATGTGATATAATAAGAAATTCATTGATAAGATCAACCAACTTCTTTTAAAGAAACAATCTTGAAGAATGAAATAGGGAAACCTTGTGTGGATGAAGAAAGGAGGTATATGAGCTCATTTTAGACTCCATTTGCATGAGGATATGAAAATATCTCAGTGTGTGGGAGATATTGGGTCATTGATTTGTCATTATTTTCACATATATTTGTCATTTATTAAGCCATTACTTTCAACCATCCATTGTGCCGTCTCACTCACTTGGCACTATTTTTACCGTAATTATTTATAAAGTACCATGATGTGCCTCTATATATATATATAAGTGGTTAATTAAGATTATTTTCCTTTATTTTTGTTATATTAAGAATAATTATGCATGGTTTTACTACTGATATTTTGGTTAGTTCATGTTTCTACTGGTGAATGAATTTTTGTGGCTATTTGCATGGTTAAGTTAGTAGAACCACTCTAGAAGGAAATCCAACACATGGGTGTTGTTTCTAAAGGTTTGAATAGGTATTTGTGTTTGTAAAATTCCACCTGGCTCGCACGTGCAGACCCCCAACATTAGATCAAATAAAATATGTAGTAGTTTTGACCAATTAACTTCAAATGTGTTTTCTAAGAAAATCAAAATGAAATTTGAAAAATGAAAATGTGGGTTTTCTTCAAAATGAGCCTAGTTATATATTTGATAATGTTTCCTTAGATTCATTACCATTTGGGATAATTTCCATGTTCTTTGGAGCTTTATTTTGCAAATTATGTGGGAAAATGGTTTTCCAATTTGTTAGCCAACGCTCAATCACCGAAATGATTGACATAAGTTATTTCTTAGTGAATTAGTGGCAATAATATCATTCTAATAATATCTTGGTTGATATTTGATCCTAAAATCCTTTAAAATATATTTGATTTTATTTTAAAATTGATTTATTGAGATCTCATGATCGAAACTCAAGAAATAGAATTTTGAGTTTGTAAATTGCTTCAATCCTATATATATTTCAATATCTTAGATAAGAGGAAGGATCATATATCAATGATGAATCTTAACTTGTAATTGGTGTTGTTGTTTTAAGAAGAAATTTTTTTACTTTATTTTATTTTATTTTATTTTGTAATGAATGCAACATCTATAATGGCACAATTCTGAATATGTTTGGTTATTTAAATCAAGTTCTCTGAGTTTATAATTTATCATGCACACTAGGAGGGCCTATTGTGGAGTTGTGAGATAGTGTATTTTTTCTTTCAGTTTTGTTTCCTTCAACATTCATTTCAATTTATCTTTCAAATAGTTAGATGTTTATTTCTTTTTTTTCAAGCAAAATTTACTTACTTTCCTTTTGTTTGCAAGAGTTTGAGTGCTTAATATTAAATTGAAAAATTAAAAATCATTTACTTTAAATCGTTTTTTCCATATTAGCTTTAGTTTCCTTACCTACATTATTTGTCACATTGGATAGATAACTAAGATGCACACACTAGTAATTCTATAATGCTTTCTTTAAAGTTTTGAATTATCTTTGATTTCCGTTTATAAGCTTTATAGTATTTAGATTAGCTTTAATTTTGTGAATTGATATATTTAGTTTCCTTTCCAAGTTCAATAGATTAAATTTGTTTAAAAAAGATAAAAAGAGGAATCTTGCTTTTCAAGTTCATAGAATAATATTGTCTTTAAAGTTCACTAGAATAGAGATTTCCATTATTAGAATTGATCTTCAAGTCCTTTATTTAGAATAAGTTTACTTTGAATTCATTTCCAAGTCTTGAGTTTGAATAAAAAGAATAACATGTCCAATTTTTCATAGATAGATTTTCATTACACTTTTTCATATTTGTTATTTTCATTTTTTTTTAAAATTGAAATTCAATTTCCTAGCACATATAATGCAAGTATGCTTAACAATTTCATGAACCCCGGGCTTGAAAATTAATGAAAAGTAATATAATATTCAATTAAATTACCCAACACAACCCATGCATTGATATGTGAAAATATTAGAGTAGATATAGTAGAGCCAATGGATCTGCCTAGAGATGTTTTTGTGAATAGGAAGAGGTCGTCATGGCTTTGTGACACCTTGCAAGATGCCTAAGGACATGTTGCTCCAAGGGGTACTTCTAGGTAAAGTAGATCAGAAAAAAGGTACTTGAGATATATCAAATTGATAAGCCACATCATATACTTTCTGAGCGTTGCAATTATGAGGAAATATCAGTCAAAAAGGTTTGGAAGGATCCCATGATGGAGGAGTACCAGTCCATCATGAAGAATAATGTGTGGGAGATAGTTTTGAGACCGAAGGAGAAGTAAATGGTGACTTATAAGTGGATCTCTTAAGATCAAGCATTTAGTATATGGAAACATAAACAAGAAAAAACTGAGGTTCTTGGTGAGAGGGTTCTCCCAAAAAGGGGGAGTGGACTATGATGAGACATTTTCTCTAGTTTCTAGGAACACTTATGTCGGGACTATTTCTTCTCTTCCTTTTGTTATGGACTAGATATCACATTAGATATATTTAAATATCAAATTCCTTCATTTTGTGATTGAGGAGGAAGTGCAAATATAGTTTGTAGATTGAATAGGTGTTTGTATAGACTCAAGCAGGAACCCATGGCATGGTACAATAGGATTAATGGTTAGTTGATGAGATTTTGATTTACCAATAGTGATGTAGATCCTAACATTTACTTCATGGTTATTGATGGTTATCCTTAGATTGTGGTGTTGTATTTTGACTATATGGTCCTTATTGGGGTGGAGAGGATCATCATTGGGTGCAATAGGGTGTCGACCTTAGAGTTAGAGATGAAGGATCGTAGACAAATGAATTATTTCTTGGGATTGGAGGTGTGCAAGAGATAATATGAGATATTCTTGAATAGGGGAAGTACATTGTTCAAACTGAAAAAAAAAATTTTCATTGTAAAATTTTGTAACAAACTTACACTTATAAAGATTTCATAGATCCAAAATTATGAAAATTATATAAAAAATTTCAATAAAATTATTTATATTTATATAAATTTTACATCTCAAGTCAAACCTTGATTTGTAGCTATTGTTAATATTTTATATATATTTAAAAACTCTCTATATAGAATATTCTTATTTCTAATTATTAAATTTCTTAATTCCACCAATATTACCTTTTTATTTTGTTTTTAAAATAGATATTTAATGTGAACATATACTTCTCCCCCACGATAATTTGTGTCTCTCTTATTTTATATGTTTTCTATGTTTGTGTTTCTGCATATTTTATGTGTGCCATTACTCTGTAATATAATTTTCTAACAAAATGTTTGATGATGAGTCTATTCCAAACCATATATAGGAGTTATGGGAATTGGACGGGAAATGATTTCTAGTTGATTTTCACTAGAATGTTGAGAAAGAAAGATATAAATATTAGCATGGTCTACATATTCAATGAAAATCTCTTTGTGGGAGATTGATTGTTGTTATATGATAGTAAGTACCTTAACCATCCAGGGAAGCTACAAATTCATTGGAAAAGTCCTTTCATTATTGCCGAAATAAGGGATTCTTGAGTGATAAGGATCACGTAACTTGATCGAATTATCCTACATTGTTAGGTTTAGGATAAAGTTAGTTGCGACATTATTTAATTTGTCTAGTTGCATCAAATCTATGTCTTGTTTCTTAGTTTTGAATAACCACAAAAAATTATGGTTGAGCAGGTATATGTTATAATGTATGCCATCTATTGAGTCATTTAAGGAATTTATTTTTATTCATCAAATATTTTACCCATAACAATCAAATTTTGATGATTTTATTTCTGATTTAATTTATTGGAAGTAATTGTATTTATGTTTTATCATCGTGTCACATTATCCTTAGCCCTTGATGTCATATCATGTGGATTTTTGGTCTAACTTATATTATTTTTTGAATCAAACATGATTTTTTTGAGTGGTCCCATTTAGTTTCCAATGGTCGATTCTATCACCATAGTATTTAATATTTTTCTATAAGTGTTTAGTAGCAAAGCATTTTCACTCATTTGTGTTTATATTTTCCCCCATTCTTTCTCCCTAGCTTAAACATCCTATCCCTTTCTGTCCAAGCTCCACCATTTTCCACCTATTCATCTTGTTTATAGTCTCCGATATCCTATCATGGTTAACCCTAAAAAGACCATTGTTCCTTTTTATTTCTTTAATAACTACATTGAGGCCATGGATGAAATATTTGGGAAATATGATCCAATGACCTTGGTCAATAACAATTTATCTGACCCTAATTTGTTTCTGGTGCTTCACCCTAAAGTATATATGGATACTACTTCATCTCCATATGAAAAATTATTTAAAATATTAAGCCTAATTTTCATCCACTACAGTAGTCTACTAATATGAAGTCATGGTACTTACCCATATTTGGAGCTACAAGAGAATCTTCATGATGTGCCAAGTTTCCAGTCAACTTCAAACATCGAGGTCCTTTCTATCTAAATAAAGAATATATTATCCATGTAAATGATATCCACAGGCTCGCCAGATTGTATATGCATGATGAAGATGTTTCTATATCATTCCAAGGCTCCTCCATATGTGGAAGTAAAAATGGTAAATGTAATCTCTATGACCAATACGAAACTAAGCACAAATGTCATGGGGTAGTAATTGAATTTATCAATCACGAGGAGGTCAAGTTTACTTGTTATATTATTGTAGGAAAAGTCATGTTCCATTACACTAAGGGGAAATGCACTTTGGATACCATATTTGTTGTTGAATTTTGCATTATGAGTGTGTCATTAAACCGGTATAATTTTTGGATGGATGAACTATTTGCAGCATGTGAATAAGTACATAAAATGGTAACATACTTAATCTAAGGATACTTAGTAATATTTATTATGATGATGAAGTGGTGCACTTTAGGAGGTTGTAAACTAGATGAGATTTAAAAAGTTGAAGCTCTCTCTCTTTCATATGAACCATGGCAAGTCCAATTTGATTCTGTAAAGCATTCCCATAATGGTAAGGCCTTAAAATATTGGTATAACAAGATTATCAACCCCACCATGATGATTCTCAGGGTTTACATGTTCGTTCTCGACAAGTATGCCTACAAGATGTTGATCGACATTCATCACAATGACACATATGTGCAACCAAAAGTTGTCAACAAATACACTTTCAAGATGTGAGCTTTTTCGTATTATATGTCTGAGGATGTGTTACATAATGAAATCCTAACTTGGCTAGGAGTTCAGTGTGTTCAGACATCTAAGGGTTTTTTTTATTATCTTAATGCTCTCAAACCTTGCAGTCTATCCTTTGATGTTATTTCATCTTCAAAGAAGCACTCAACAACACTTGCATCTTATTTTCAACCGACAATGAGTTATCTCAATAATTGTGTGACCTCTCTTCACACCACCATCTCTTATGTGGGATCCATGGTAAGTCCACCTATTCCAACCTCTTCTATACCCAAATGTATTTCATTTTAAAGTAAAATAATTAAACTTACAAATTTATCTTTGGCTTCTATGAGCCCTTTGTTATCAACACCTAATACCATTGATGGTGTTGATCCTACTATTTCTTTGTCTTTTGACACCTTCACTTTTACATAAGAAACCTTCAGAAAGGTTGCATCCAAAACTCTTACTTATTTTTCTAGTTCTTCCACCATTATAGACATCCATAACGATGATATTGAGTAACCCATTCAACCTATAACTATTATTGAATGGTGCACTACCCCTTCACCCACCACATCTTCACCACATTGTCTTTCTTTTTTTCCTCACACCATCACGCCTTTTGAAACCATTTACGATTTCCCTTATTAACGTTCTAATCCTAAGGATATAACTCAAAATGTGGTCAATATTGAAGTTAATTCTAATCTTGATCATACATAGGAACTAAAATAGCTTTCAAAGAGTTTGTGGGCCTCCCATGCAATCCTTGTCTTCATTGCTAATAGAACCAAGAATTTTCCTTCCCCCAACACAATTCTATAAACTTTGTTAGGCCCCAAGCTATTGTAAGGGGTTTTGTATCTATTTGCACAATCACTTGATATTATTCCCCATTTTCCTTCTCATTTTATTTCTAAAGTCTGATAATATCTCTAGTAAGAGCAGCCTCATGAGCCATAGACTTTCCAACAAGGATAGTCTAAGAAGTCTATTGTGAGTAGACAATTGTGTGAAGAAAAATTCCCCACTATTCATTATCTCTCTATGTCTTATCCTTAGCATTGTTCTTCAACACATTTATTCCATCTTATGAGGCCTTCATTAGTATATCTGAAAAATCAATTTGTTACTACTAATTCCAAGTATAATGAGATTGTCCTTGCTCATGATTAGTAACAAAAACAACTTCTTAGTGTTGTTGAGGAGCGTGATCAGTTGCACCAAGAGAGATGAAAAATGAAAAATAAAGTTTATGACATCATTTATAAACTTCAAAATATGTGGCAATAAATTATGGAGTATGCCTCATCTACACCATAAGACATTTCTTTGTATGAACCTATGTAGTGTCTCACATACATTGAGAGCACTTTTATAGGTCTAGTTGTTGCAAACCAAGATTTTCAAAAGAATGTTATTGATTTGTGAGATTATATTGATAACCTTAGAGTTCAACTCCAACAGTATATTACTACCATGATTGAGAAGGTATTTAGTAACAGAAATAAGCTTCAACAATGTACTCGCAATTCACAGGAAATTTTATGCCAAGTCCAAGATTGGCCAGGATTTCTTTATAGGTGTAATAATCCTTTCTATCAGTTGCATGAGTAGAGTAAAAAATTGGTGTATCAAGCCCTTGCAACAAATTTTTTAGTGAAAAAACAAAAATTATTTACCCAAGCTAAAGATATTGACAAATAAATCCGTGTGTTAGAAGAAAAGTCGTAGAAGGCTAAGACTACTCTTTGATGTCTTTAGATTACTCGTAAATACAAATATACGAATTTGTATAAGTTCAATTTAATGTAGGAACTCAATGGAAAAATATTTATCACCTTATGCCTTTACAAAAGCCACAAAAGCTATAGCATAGTTTATTGAATAGGATGCTACATTGCTCGAAGCATGGAAAATTGGAATGGAAGATTATAGCAGTTTCAAGGCCCAAGTTTTGCAAGCCATTCCAAAGTTGGATCCTTCATTTTAAGGTGAATCTCCTCAACAGGTATAATACATATCAGTAGAAATCTCGCAACCACAAGAAGTATCAAGCATGAAAAAAAAGGATTGACTCGAGGTCAAGTGAATCAGATGTGGTAGATGCCTATTGCATCTATTGTTTTTGAGAGAATTTTTTATCAATTTTGAAATAAAAAGAGTTGTGGGGACAAGAAACAAAAGAAAATATGTAAATAGATAGATAAAATAGAAATAAATAAATAGAAGGAAGAAAGCAGCAAGTGATGAAAAAAACAATTACATTGGGCCTCTGCAAGGTCATAGAAGATGGATCAAGAAGCTAAATTTGAAATAATCAAGAAAAAGTGGACCAAACAATTAGATTTTGTCAAGAGGATTAATTTGGACCAGATAAAGAGAGTGTGGATAGGATCAAGAGAAAAAATCTGTATATATTTGTAGATATTGAGCTACGGAATGAGAGATATAGAAGTAGGTTTGCATGTTGTCATAATGATGATTGAAATGTATTTTTGTCTTATTCAACTAGTATTGAAGGAATTTTGATCTAATCTTATGTAGTCTTCACATATTCTTATTGTAATGTCATGTTTCTCTCGAATATAATATAAATAATGGTGTTACAGTTATATCTATATGTGTCCATGATTGATAATGTGTAGCATATCTCTTTTAAATTTTTTTGAAGTCCTTTGTTTATTCCCTGTTATATGTTTAACTATTCTCGCGTAAGAGATAATTTCATATTTGTGAATGATTGTGGATTTGATGCATGATTTACTTAATTAAAGGAATCATGTCAATGTCTAAATTCCCCATACAACATTTTAAATTATTGACATGACTCAGGTGAGACCTTCATCCCTTCTGCGTGATTGAAAATGTCGATGTTGTCCTAGATTGTGACATATGCTTCCGTTGGAACCTTGTGGTTGAACCATGGGTCCATACAATAAAATTTTCCACCAGAATGTTGGAAATTAGTTAAACAAACACTCCCTGTATGTTTTGTGACATGGAATACCTATCTATTATGGATCCTTATCTCCAGTGATGCGATCATTGACTAACACCTGCAGGTTTGTGTTTAATGACAATTGTGATTCCCAACAAGTTTTATTAGAGTGTAGTTCACAAGTTCGGTACAAACCTAGATTGTGTTGGGGGGAATATTGTTTGACATTATAGAAGCATTTTTTAAATTTTAAATACTTGCATCATAATATTATGATATACCAAAGGTTTGTGTCAAATACTTAATGATTGAAATACATTAGAGAATTGAGTTAGTGATCTAAAAATTGTATGCAATTATAAATAAATCATTTAGGAATCCTTCAAGGATAGTGGTTGATGTGTATAATATTAACCATCATGGTGTATGGTATGAGAAACCTATGTGAGTGTAAACATAAATTATTAGAAGACGTAAAATCTATAATTCAATATACTACAATTATATGTCTTGCATTGACAAGATGAATTGAGATTTGTAGTTTGATGAAGAAAGCATGACTAAATACTCAAACAAAAGGATCAAACCTTGTAAGAATATATAAAAATATGAAGTGAGTTATGTACCTCAAGGTTTTGTGTTTCCTTATGATTCAAAAGTATTAAATCTTACTTTTATGAAGGAAAAGCATTAACATGAGAAGCTCACAATGAAAAAGTGGCCAAGATCTCTTTCAAAGTTGAAATTTTTGTCAACAAAATTGAATTATTTGCATAATTTGATGTGTGTAAGCTATGTGGGTTGAAAAAATAAAGAAAAATATATTATTAATTATCCAACGTTCTTAGATAACGGACATGAAAAGGAGAATTATACACATTGCAAAAGTTCTTAGACTTACAAGAAGAAGTAAAGATGAAAATATGGGGTTTTATACTTTGTAAACCATATAAATCCACAATTCTTAGATAAGAAACCCTAAGGTTTATATATATAACCATATGATTGATCATTTACACTAAAATAAGAAACTCTAGTTCATCCCTCAAAGGGAAGGAAAGCAACATGTTGATGATGAGGACAAGGATGAGAATTTCTAGCATGATGATCTATTGTAATGATTCATCCAAGAAGGCAAGGATCAAGAGGGAGTTGAAAATTACCCACAATATTCATTTTAAAAGGACCTCTTAATTAAGGTTGCAACTACATTTTGAAGGCTTCCAAGGCTCTGACAATAGATGGAAGCATCGGGAAGAACATAGAAAAGGTTATGACAAGTGGATTGTCCCAAGGTGGAACACAAAAATAGCTAGAGATATTTTTGTTAAAGAGGGAAATGGAAAAAGCCATATGGAGCCATGCCAAACAAATAAAAGAGCTTTCAACTCAGAGGGACATAAATTCAGGCCGACAAGTTTGAAATAAATATGTGTATAAATTGTTTCAAGACTTAAGGGAAGTCAATGGTCACTCCCAAATGGATATATAAATATAGCATGTAGTAGATAGTAGCATAGAGTAGTAAAAGTTAAATACATGGCAAGAATATTCTCCAAAAAAATGGGAGAAATCCATGATGAGACATTTTATCCAATCGCGAGGTAACTTATATTTTGATGAGACTGCAATCTTGTTGATGAGTTATTCTTCTGTGATAGAGGCGGAAATCAGGATTACCATAGGAATATTTGCTTCAATGTTCACTATAAGAAAAAAGGTCATTGATGAGGGTCGCAAAATGTTACAATGAACTCATTGGTCATGGTCATAATGACTTTCTTCACCAAAAACTAAACATCACCAAAGGTGGTGTCACCGAAATTATTGGTGTTATGTGTAGAAATTTAATACAAAATATATATATGTCCTAGATTCTCGTAATCTAACAATAATACGCTACTGTTAAATACAGAATAGCTTCTATAAATATTTGCGTAATTTATAACACAATCATCAATCACAATATCATGAAGAAAGATCAATCACACATAACATAGATAATTTTAGCAAGGAAAGCTTATAGCTAAAAACCCCAATATCTTCTATTATGTATTATATCATGGATCATGAAAAAATTACATATAAAGCTCTAATCCAAGAGCTCTTAGTACATGAGCTAACTGTCTCACACTATCATACAAGAATTGGTAGGTTCCTTAGCCAATTTATTGTCTCCTGACAGCCTACCTCCACTACACAATCCCTATTGATAGAAATCCATGAATGAATGCAATCTTTCTTTCCTTGAATATGAAATCCTCATGGGCACATCCAATGTGTGTGTGGTTGCATGTGTGCAACCAGATAATGTCACAATTGATAGCTTACTTCCCTATCACCTAGAACTCAATTGGCTCTCCACTGGATCTAACATGCATGCAAGTAATAGTAGTAAATCTTCAGTTGCATGTGAGACCACTTATTGTGAATTAATTAATAATTAATTAACTTGACCTCTCACTAGTGTATATTCAGTTACAACTAGCATAACTGATTTTAAGTCACTTAACTCAGTTAAACTGATTTACAACTATCAGAACTCATGCACTATTGCACTTCCAACTCTGTTACAACTCAAACCACTCAGTTACAACTAAGTCAACTTGCATTTCCCACAAACCAACCTCTTATCTTGAAATTCCTTCAGCTAACTAATTTTCCACTTTATTTAAATATTTCTAAGTGCTCATTGAGAATAGATTATTGTTTATTGTCCAACTAAAATTAAGGGATAATAATAGTCGACATGCATCTATAAATAGACATGAAATCTATAAATAGAATTTGCACATACATCTATAAACATACATGCATCTATAAATAGACATCCACCTAAAAATATCCTAAGGCTCCATCCTAGTGTAGATGCTTAATTTTCACTAGGATCTTCTTGTTGAATCTCTACACTTCCTCTCAACCAGAAAGGGATTATCCTTTACCCCAATCCCGTCTCTATGGTATTAAAATTTTCTCCTGGTGAGAACCTTCATCATAATATCTGCATCCTGATATTCTGTAGGAATGTACTGAAGCAACATGATTCTCCTCTACACATAAAATATGAGATGGTAGTACCAGATAGCTATATGCTTAGATAAATCATGCATAGGATTAATCGAGATTTTAATGCAACTATGATTATCACAATGAATCACTATCGAATCTAAATGAGAACCAAAAAAACCAACCAAGATATTTCTCATCCAGATAGCCTCACATGTAGATTGACTCACTACCATGTATTCTACTTCTGCTGAAACAGGTGCCATTGATCTCTACTTCCTTTTTTACCAACAAACAGCTATAGATGCAATGCTAAATATCCCCCCATGATGTGCTCTTTCTGTCCAATGGGTTTCCCATCCAATATGAATCCATGAAGCCATGCAACTTCACCTCATCTGTCTGTTTGTACCATAAACCATACTCTGATGTGTCCCTCAAGTCCTTAAGACATGCTTGCCCACCTTCCAAAAGAGCAGGTAGGCTTAAGCATAGCTTGACTCAGCTGGTTAACTGCATAGTAAATGTTTGGTCTCGTGTTCACTAGATACACTAACTGTCGATAGATAGTATCATCCACTACCTCTCCAGAAGTAGCATCCTCTTTCCTCCAGTTTCCTGGAAGAGGAGTATCCATGGGTTTGCAGCCCTCCATATGAAACTTACCTAGTATCTCCCTTGCATACTTTCCTTGAGACACAAAATGTTTACCATCTCACTTCCATATTTCCAATCCAAGGAAATAATGGAATCACATATCCTTCATTTCGAACTCCTTTGCAAGATCTTCCATGGATGAGTGTATCAACTGCTTATCACCAGTAAATATTAAATCATCAACATAAAGAACAATGATTAAAATATTACCCTCCACCACAATTTTGTATAGGTTTGCATTTGCTTCACTTATGGTGAAGCCTGGTTCAGTGAAATAGTTTTCTATCCGAGTGTACCAAGCACGAGGTGCTTCCTTCAGCCCATACAATGCTCTTTCAAGTTGGCACACATGTGAATCATTGTTGAAGATATTGAAACCTTCAAGAAGCTCTATGTACACCTCTTCCTCAATGATCCCATTGAGAAACACAGCTTTCACATCCATCTGATGAATGCACCAGCCCATCTTCACTGAGAGAGCAAGGATGGTCCTTATGGAAGAATACCTTGCGACAGGTGCAAATTTCTCTTCATAATCTATCCTCTCGATCTGTGAGAATCCCTAGGCTACAAATATAGCCATGTATTTCTCAACACTCCCATTAGCAGCTTGCTTTACCTTGTAGATCCATCACAAACCTACCATTAATTTATCAACAGGCCTTGGAACAATTTCACAAGCACTATTTTTGACAATGGAGTCATACTCCACCATTTCATCTACCCATGTGGGCTCCTACACTACTTCCTGAAATGAATATGGTTCCATCACAATAAATTTTCTCATGAGAGCCATGTATCCAATAAATCGGTCAGGAGACTGTCTTTGTATGCAATGTGAAGTACGGGCTCCTACATTCTGTGCAGCATCAAGTCTCAGTCCATCAACTTCTGTGGTACGCCTTCTACTAGTTATGATGGTTGGCTCTGCGTGAGTGGACTCATCCACTCCATGAACCTCCTCATGTGGCTGATCCACATATTGAGACTCATTTTTGGGAACAAATAGTTCCTCCTCTGCATGCAAGTCCAGCTCCCTCTCAGGCGACAACTGCATTGCTTTCCCCTCATCAAATTTTATATCCCATCACACAACACTCATTGGATTGGTTGGAAAATACACATGATAATTATGGGGTATTTCTTTGTACCCCAAAAAAATCCCAACTTCAGTATTCCACTCTAGCTTCTTCCTGGCATCCTTGGTCACATGCACATAAACATATGAGCCAAAAATCTTAAAGTGTGAAACATTTTTTTTCTTACCAGTGAAAGCTTCTTAAGTTGTACTTATTCCAATTACTCTATGAGGACAACGGTTTTGCACATAAACCGCAGTGTTGCATGCTTCCACCCATAAATGCATTAGTAGGCCCTGATCATGCAACATCGCTCGTGTTGCACCAACGATCATTATTTTCTTCCTCTTCGTGACACCATTTTGCTGTGGGTTATGAGGCGCTATGAGTTCTCTTCGAATTCATTCTTTGCTGCAAAAGTTATTGAGTACGTTAGAGATGTATTCTCCACCATTACTGCTCCTAAGAGCCTTCACTTTCTTCCCCGACTCTTTCTCCACCAATGCCTTAAACTCACAGGACTTAGAGAATGTTTGATCCTTCTTCTGCATGAAGAAAATCAACCATTTATGAGAAAATTCATCAACAAAAATAACATAGTACTTATGTTTTTCTATTGAAGCAACGAAGAATGGTCCACACACATCTGTTTGAACTCTCTCAAGGATACCCAAAGCACGGTTCTCCTTCTCATGAAAGGTGGAATTTACATACTTCCCCATGGTGCAACCCTTGCGCTGATCTAACTGAGCAAGTGTCCCCATTGGAATTATAGTAGATATTTGATGCATGACTCTCAAGGCTCCATGATGAAGGTGGATCCTTGCTTGCACCATAATTTTCCCTCATCTTGGCTCACCACTTTTTATTCCTTGCCCATCATGGCAGTGCAACCATCTACCCCTAGCTTGTAGAGATTCTTAACTCGAATCCCTATCCTCTTGGTTTGAATTGTTGTTTTATGTCGCAAGAAAGCTTTTCCATCGCTAAAGACAACATCATAACCACTATCCTCCAACATTGCGACTGAGACCAAATTTTTCTTTAGACTTGGAACATGCATACCATATTTAAATTGAAATGGTTTACCGGACTCCCTCTGAAAGGTAATGGTACCAATCTCAGTAGCACTATATCGTCCATTGCCTCCCATCTCTATATGCATATGGATATCTCTCTCCTCCAAGCGAGTGAAAAGTTCCTTATCTCCCATCATGTGAAAGGAAGAACCACTATCCAAATACCACACCGATCCCAATGAACATGAAACCATGCATGTGATCAAGGATAAGTCAAGCTCAAATTGTGAGGCAAGGGCCTCACATACTGCATCTCCAACAACCTTCTTGTTCTTCTTCTTTTGTGGACAGTTAATAGCAATATGCCCATGTTCGTGACAGTGAAAAAAGTTCACCTTGGACATATCCTTCTTGCCTTTAGACTCAGATTTAGAATGGAATTTATTCCCCTTCCCCTTCTTCTCCTTGGCAGCCAAATCAAAATCCTCTTCATCATCATGTTTTCATGAAGAGCCATCTCATGTGTTCTGCCTAAACTCCTCCTCCACCAAATCAGACCACATTCGTTCCCAATCCGACATTTTTTCCTGTCTGTTGACAGAGTCTTCATAACTATGCCGACTCTTAGGAAGTCCCAAGAGATCCAAGCTCACCAAATAATCATCAACAACAATTATTCCCACACTCCCCAGTTCATCCTGACATTGGACAAACTTCGTGAGATACTTTGGAATGTTTTTGCCCTCTTCCATCTTGATCTTTGTGAGTTTATCTTTAAGCACCAATTTCCTATTGTCGATGCTGCTTTGGAAAATATCTATCGAAGCCTTCCACATAGCATATAGTGTGGCTTCCCCATGGAGGCTTGAGACAATGTGGTCTCGTAGTCCCTCCAACAGGATCCTCCTCGCCTTTTCCACTTTCTTTTTCCATGCATCAAGATTGATAGCATATGACGAAGCAGGCTTAGTAACATCATTGTCAATGAATTCCTTCAAGCCATTATCTCCGAGCATTGCCTCCATCCTGTCCTTCAAAGAAATGTATTTCGAGATGCCCTCGAGTGCATATTATAGCCTCAAGCCATTGAAAGCCATTTAGATCTTGAATTAGCTGTAGCACCAAGAAAGTCTTTCTGCAAATTCGAATTCTTTCCACCAACAAAATCAACTCCTTCTTCACTACTGCAATTTATTGTGCTCTAATACCATGTAGAAATTTAATAAAAATACATGTATGTCCTGGATTCTCCTGATCTAACAATAATATGCTACTGTTAAATATATAATCGATTCTACAAATCTCTGCGAAATTTGGAACACAATCGCCAATCACAATATCATGAAGAAAGATCAATTGCACATAACACAAGTAATTTTATTGAGCACATCTTATAGCTAAAAACCCCACTATATTCTATTATGAATTATATCATGGATCATGAAACAATTACATACAAAGCTCTAATCCAAGAGCTCTCATTACATTAGCTAACTATCTCACACTATCATATAAAAATTGGCAAGTTCCTTAACCAATTTACTCTCTCCAGACAAACTGCCTCCACTGCACAATCCCTGCTGATAGAAATCCCTGAACGAATGCAATATTTTCTGCCTTGAATGCACAATCCTCATGGGCACATCCAATGTGTCTATTCTTGCATGTGTGAACCAGATAATGTCACAACTGATAGTTTACTTCTCTTTCACCTAGAACTCAATTGGGTATCCACTGGATCTGACATGCATGCATTCAATATTTGTAAACATTCAGTTGCATGAGAGACCACTGATTTTGAATTAATTAATAATTATTTCACTTGATCTCTCACTAGTGTGTCTTGAGTTACAACTAGCACAACTGATTTTAACTCACTTAACTGAGTTAAAATTATTTACAACTTGCACAACTCATGCACCACTGCACTTCCAACTCTGTTACAACTCGAAACACTCAATTACAGCTAAGTCAATCTACATTTTCCACCAACCAACCTCTTAACTCGAAATTCCTTTATGTAACTGATTTGCCACTTCAGTTAACTATTTCCAAGTGCTCATTGAGAATAGATTATTGTTTATTGTCCAACTAATATTAAGGGATACTAATATTCAAAATGTATCTATAAATAGACATGAAATCTATAAATATAATTTGCGCATACATCTATAAATATATATGCATCTATAAATCGAATTTGCTCATGCATCGATAAATAAAAATCCACCTAAAAATAGCCTGAGGCTCCATCCTAGTGTAGGTGCTCAGTTTTGAGTAGGATCTTTTTGTTGAATCTCAACATTATGGTGACATTCAAGGTCCATCATGAATAATAATTATAATCTCAGATAGTGACCATCACTATTTCATATGAACAACAGTGATGTATGGTGATGGACCTTTCATGGCCCTCACTATTTATGCATATATGTGTGTGTGTGTGTGTGTCTATGTGTGTCAAGGTCCATCATGAATAATAATTATAATCATAGATAGTGACCATCACTATTTCATATGAACAATAGTGACATATGGTGATGGAACTTTCATGGCCCTCACTATATATATATATATATATATACATGGCGACGTTCATTGACCGTCACCTTTTCATATTTTGGCAATGGTAAAAAAAAGTCACCATAAGCTCATTGGTTATAGTCAAAATAGCTTCCATCACCAAAAAATAAACATCACCAAGATCCATGTCACCCAATTATAAGCGTTGTGGTGAAATTTAAGATTTGTCACGAATAATAATTATAAAGTTGGATAACTACCATCACCATTTCATATGTAAAACAATGATTTATGGTGATCGACCTTTCATGACCATCACTAATGATGCAATGCATGTATATGGTGATGGTATTTAATTTTCACCATTTCATATATAAAAAATCAGTGTTGATGACATTATATATCATATCAAAAGTATATAATGACATTAAATGATCATAATCGATTAAATAATGCGGGGTGTAATGGTTTAATGATCATAATCGGTTGGGCATTGGAATCCACAAGAGCCAAGTAAACATATCGAGATGGCTTATGCGAGAAATGAATGCAATTACAAGAAAATGTAAAATGATGCATTCAAAAACAATTAAAGAGATTCACCCTCAATTCTAAAAAAATTCACATATCAATTTAGAAAAAGAAGACAATTTCGAAAAAATAAAAAAAATCAACTCTCCATTTCTAAAAGTTCACATATCAATTTAAAAAAAGTTAACAATTTCGAAAAAATAAAAAATCAACTCTCCATTTCTAAATGAATTACATATAAACGTAAATAAAGGAAAGTAGATTTTTAAACGTTTCTTCTAAACTACAAGTAAACTAATTTTATTTTTTTTAATAAAATCTTTACAAATGAAATAAAATTTTAAATGCTTTTAAACACATTTATAATAATTATATATTTAACACAAATATTAAATATTAGATACTTCTATTTTTAATATAAATATTAAAAATTAAATATTATTCATTTGGAACTAATTTTAGGATTAATGTTTTTTATAAGTTGTATCTTCAAAAATATATACAATAGAACATGAAATTTTTACATCATGTATCTTCATATTTCTCCTCATTCTTCTCAAAATGTTAGTCTCTAAAACTTATAATAAAATTTTTGGATAAAAAAATGTACTAACCGAAAGACCATATCAAATATTAGACAACAAAGATGATGTGATGTTAAAAGCATGTGCCCTTACCAAATATAGGAGAAAAATGGTATAATTGCAATTAAAGAATTTGGTTATAATTCTAGTATAGCAAGCACACTATAATAATTCAATAGATGGTGAGTTCATATCAACTCCATATTATTAGAGTCAAATAAAAGTTCCTTTATCTTTGAATAATATAGGATAACTGATTTAAAAAAATAATTCATTCAAATTAATTAAAATTAATAAATGGTTACAAATATTATCTACTTTAATGAAGAAACGTAAATTAAAATATATAAAGTTTACTTAGCATTTTATTTTTGTGAACTTTCATATGTATTTTTATTAGAGTTACATGATTGTTAGAGTAAATTTGGATATCGAATGGATCTTCTATTAAGAGCACACTAGATTTCCTTCTAGCACAAACATAATAATTGTAAGGTGATTATGGGTTGAGCATGAATTGCAACCTGCACTTGTCCCAACTCACATAATCAAATAAATAAATATGATTCCAATAGAAGAGTTCCCAAGAAAAATACATATAGGGAAATGATAGATAGTGGTTGAATCATAGAGAGGAGGCACTATTTTTTAGGTTGTGGGAAATGAGAAGTTAGTAGGGTAACACTTATGAATTGCTTGTTGTGTGTGAACGCGAAACAATAGAGTAGATTTCTTGTAACATGAGAAGTGGTATTAAGAGTGAACGAGCCAATAGATAAACATCAAGGAGAGCTATAAAATAGAGAACAAATATGGATGTAATGCAAGTCAAAGGTTGGAAAATTGAACCACACTAGGCTCTCTTCATCCCCTGAAATTATTCCAGTTTCCCCAAGTTTTCTCTCTGAGTATTTTGTTGGTTATGTTGTGTCATCCTTGGTTTGTTTCTATCCACCTACCCCTTTCTTTCCACCTGTCATCATCAATGGTTGCCACTAAACTAGTCCCCATCCAAACAATTTTCTACCTCGACTTTTCAATATGTGTCCCCAACATAGCTCACTAAATTTGATTAAGGTTACAATGTTTATAATAATGAAAAATATAACTAGGTTATTATAATAAATCTCATTACTCCTTGTCCTCTTGGAGGCATGTTACATGGAATTTTAATACCAAACTTTTAGTGATGATTATATTAAAAAATAAACATCAATAGTGTTTAACTATTTGTAATGCAATTAAGAAAATAAAATATTTGTGGATTATGAACAAAAAATAGCCATTTTGTTGGACTTTCGATGGTTTATTTTACTAGAGAGACATTCTCCAACTCGAAAAATATATACTTTCTCAAATATCTAACAATAATTTTTTTATCAAATATCCAAGAAATTTTGGAGCTTTAAAAAAATATAAAAAATATTTGCAAGTACAATATGACAGTATGACCAAACTATCAAAGTACAACATCATATTTTCCATCCATTTGTACTAGTATGGGTTAGGGGTTAATGGTTGCAAGTTAAGAGGATGAGGGGTTAAGGCCTAGGGGGTTCATGTATTTTAGGTTAGGGGTTAGTGGCTTAAATTTTAATGCTTCAATGGGTTAAAATGGGTTATGAGTTACAACTGTACAAGTTAAGGGATAATGGCTTGGGGGTTAAGGGGATAGGGATTTTAGTGGTTATGGTTAAGAGATTACAGGTTGTGATAATGGGGCCCATAATCCCTTTATCACCACTATTAGGGGTTCCCCTATCAATTTCTATTTTTCTCTTCCCTCTAGGCCCCTTAGCCCATATGACATTAGGTCCTAAGTTGCATTCTCATTCTCTAATGTTAGGATTATAGATCTTAGTAAACCATTCTTGTACCTACCCTTTCCCCATTCAATGCAAAATAAGACACCCATCCCAACTTTTTGGTCATACCATTCAATTTATCCTAATGTTATGAACCCCAAAATTTGGTATCAATGCCCCTACAACTACACCCTTGGCCCCCCTTAGCTAAGAGATTAAATGCATTAGGGTTTATGGGCTATGATAAGTGATCCCATAATACCCTTAACACAACTATTAGGGGTTCCCTAATAAACTTCAATTTCGTGATACACAAGGGAAATTAACTGAAAAATACCAGAAACTTGGAAAATTGAAATCAATTGTTGAAGAATTAATGGAATAAAAAGATTCCATGGAGGTGGGGAAATAAAAATGGTGGAGTGAATCCAAAACTATCTAACAATGTAAGAATTATGTGTATATTATTTAATTTTTTATATATGTTTGAAAATAAGGTTGAGTTGTACTTATGTTTTCTCCTCTTAATCTATTGTCTAGCCCCACAAATGTTGAGAGCATTACTGTAATTATGTTTAGAAGAAATTCATTCTAAAGAACGAGAAGGTATTTTTTAACTGACCCCTCCCACATTTACCCACCTTACAAGCTCTCCAAGGTAAATATGAGTTGAGTGTTACTGTGATATGACCCAACCCGCAAGATCTAGTTGTGTAAGTGTGTTATACAAGGATTTAAATCTTTTTTGACATCCCTCAAGGATTGCAAACAACTGAGGAGCCAAATAGCCACTCCATGTGATCTATCCTTGAGTTGGAATCCCTTTTTTTGACCAAATTTGTAACCGCACCCTTGACGCTACATCCATGTGGTTATGAGGTCCCAACTGCATGCATAGGCCTACCTCCATGAAATTATGACCAAAATTCCCTATTTTATTTCCAATCATTCCAATATTTGGGCCATTTATTCAAGCTAGCCCCCGGACCACTGCCCAAAACTTCTTGTAATTTTCTAGAACTGTAATAACCTAATAACAAGTCTAACCATACAAAATTTTGACTAGGGAATGCCTAGTACACTACAAACATTTTGTGAAACATATGGTAAAAATGAGAGCTATATTTCATGAATGCATATCTGACCATAAACACCAAGGCTCTAGAGCATTTGTCCTAACCTCTACGCTCCAGGGACTAGTAACATAACCCAAGCTTCTTGAGGACTCCAGAGTGTTTTTTTTAACTAGTATCCATAGGGAACATGAGAAAAAATAAGAAATCTAGTGGAAAACCCACAACACAATGGCTATCTAGGAAATGGAATGAAAAGGTTGAAACCACTGTCAATCCAAGAAAATATCCATGCCAATGACATCGCATAACCAAGGAATCATATGCATGCATGATGCATCCATAAACAAGCAAGGAAATCACAAATGCAACCTGTTACATACAAATTATCCCTATTGTAGTTTTTGATCCAATATCCTCCTTCTACTACACACCAATTCCTTTCTTGTCCCTTGCTTGCCTCCTCCAAATGTAAGTGAATACTAGACTACTCCAAACATTCTCCAAGAATTATCTTAGTGTGCAGGAGTAAGAGAGAGAGAATTAACAATACCTCAAACAAAAAATTACCAAAAACCTAGCAATTGTTTCTTTAAAGTGTTTTATCATTGATGCCTCTATTTGCTTCATTTTCCTTCATTTTTCCTTTGTTTTCCCTTGCATGCAAATTTGTGTCTCTTCACCTTCCTTTGCTCGTATTTTTCTTTATTTTCATAATTAAATTCCATTTATTTCCACTTTAATTTTCCAATTTCTATAGCTATTATCAATCCACAAGTGATGCCCACTATATTTTTTCCCATCATTCAACTTGGAATTGGCGTGAGGGTGATTAGATGAAAGGGAGATTTGGTTCAGCCTAATCTATGGTTGGGTGGTATGTGGAAGTACTTGACTTGGTTGGAATACTCATATGTTAATCAGACATATTTCCTTATAGTAATCTATGAGAAATTGTATTGGTTATCATGTTAACATTATGGTTTATTTTCCATGGTTTCTACTCTTTTTATTTGATGTTTATATGTTTGGCTATATTATGTATTCTACCTATGTCTCTTGACATGTTTTGTCTATTTATTAAAAGGTTTATGAATGAATGGGATAAAAAGTGTTATTGCAGCTTGCTATAGAGGGCATAAAGCCTTCTTAGTGATTCTCAGAAGAATTTCAGAAGTTTATGAGCATATATACATTCATGACCTATAGCTCTCATGTTTACCATATGATTGAAGAAATGTTTCTATTATACTAGGCATTTCCTATTAAATATTTTGTTCAAGTTTCTTATGTTTAGCATTGTTATTAGTTTATTTATGATTTTGTAAAGTTATAGCCAATCGTTAGTAATGTTCTAGAGGCTATCGTGGAAAAGTGGCTCAGATATCAGAACCATTGCCACTAAACTGGTGAATTCTGGTCATAACCACATGGAGGTATACATGTACATGAATTTGGGACCAGATAACCGCATGGATGCAGTGTCAAGGGTGCGGTTATGGAGCCAGGTCAAAGAAAAAGGATTCCATCTTATGGATTGATCACCATAAGTGACTAGCTGGCTCCGAAGAGGTATGTAGTCCATGATGGATATTAGAAAAGATTCAATTTGTAGATCACAGATCACAGTAACACTCAACCCATATTTTCCCTAGAGAGCCTGTAAAGTGCGTAAATGTGGGAGGGGCCAGTTATAGATTATTATCAGAGCTTCTAGGTTCAAACACTTGGACTATATGGGTTAGTGCAACATAGTTACTCATCAAACAAGAAAATTGATGATCACTTTTTTTTTAAGGTACTAAAGAGAGAAATTGATTTTGAAAAGTGGTTATTCAGAATACACCTTTTTTTGGAGCATATTTTCAGCACTTTAAATTTTCTTATGAACATTTTTTTTAGATGTGAGTGATTTTCATGCTTATTTTGAAAAGTGTCAATGCAACAACAAACCCTTTTTTTTACAGGGTTTATTTTTCACACTTTACATTTTCTAATGTCTTCTTCTTCCATGAGATTTTTTTTTAAGTGTATTTGTGTATTTGTGCTTTTTTTATTTTTCTTTTCAATTTTTTTGTAATGAAATCTTCATTTTTTTGCATAGTTAAAAAAATAAAAATAAAAATGTTCAATTTTTTAAAGTTAGGATTTTCTATATGTTTATGTGTTGTTATTTAATATTTCATTTGCACATCACATAATTGTCGCTAAAAACCCAATATTTTTAAACATTTGAAAAAGAAAAACACATTTTCAATATAAATACACTAAAAAAAAATACACCTTTTGAGACTTTTTGTTAAAAATGACATGTTAAATAAACAATTTTTATGGGAAAATCTTAACAAAAAAACTTTAAAAAATAGCATTTTTTGTATGAATTTTAGGTAAAAAATGAATAGTAATAAAAGTTTTTGTTTGCATAAAATAATGATTCACATAAAAATTAAAGTGAAAATCACATAATGCAAATATTGAACATATAACAACAATAATGAAATACTCATTCTTCTCATAAAATCTCAAAGTCTAAACATTACAAGTAAAAATGATGAATAACTCTCAAAATTGAGCTTTATTTGCAAACATAACTTCAATTTAAACAATGATATCAACTAACGCATGTTCAACATCTTCTAGAACTTCATTAATGTCTTCTTCCACAATATTTTATGCTTAAATTTGGCAATTTTCCTCTTCGAATGGATATTTGATGTCTGCAAATCTTCCAATGTATATTTTTCCTCTCATTCCATATAACTATGGTTGAGTTTCATTTGCATTTTTTTCCACACGTGATTCATTAAAATATCCTTTCCTCAAACCAACTTCTTGCATTGCATCTCGAAGAATTTGAATAGCATTAATTCTTTGTTGAATAAAACTCTATTGTAGTGAATCTTTTTCAATGGAAACGAAATGTCTTCCCTTTTGTAGGCAACATGCTAGCATTGTACTTAATCATCAAGTACCAAATAAATAATTAATTAAATTAGTATAAACACATCAAAAATAAAAAATAAATATTAAAATTAAATTTTATATAATAAAACTTGAACCAAAGAATAAATCCAAAACCCAATCTCCTTCATTTTAACATTAATCTATAATATAGTTAATCAGTGCTTGCATTTTATTATAAATGTTAAGTATCTCTCCTTTTTCATCTTTATCCTCATATATTAGTTTTCTTACGAAAACTTCATCAACATGTACTTGGTTATGACTCTTTCCATAGACTTGATTCAAAAAAGCATGCTTATAGCTATCATATTTTGTCCAACATTCAACATGGATAACTCACTATCATTTATAATTGGTTGATATTCGGAAGAGACAAGATTTGACTCTTTCCTATAACATGACAGAGGAAAAGCTCAATTAACATGTACATAAATATTTTTTGTTAACATTAATCAAACATACAATTTCAATGTCTTACCATGTAAGTTGCATCCCTAAGTTTTCTTTTCCCTTGAATCTTGTTAATAACATTACAAATTGTGTGTCTGAATGAAATGTCACAAATCTTCAAAGTGGCGATGTTGTGACTTCTTGAGAGCCCATAACCACTTTACTAAAATCTTGATAAGTATAAGGTTCACTATCATATCAAATGTCTAAGAAATTGAAACCATGAGGAATATATGCAATAACGAGGGCATATTCCCTTTTAGGTATGAGTTTTGAAATGTCTTCACTATCACCTTATATTATTTGATATTGGATAGTGTCTAGCCCATTCCAAATGAAATGAGTAAGAGTAGGATTAAATTCAACATTCCTAAGACGATGCTTTCTTAACCTTTCCAACTTAATTTTTTCAATAAACATTTTGAAAGTATCTAGTACTCCATTTGCATCCTTCTTATACATCTTTAATGAAATACAAAATTTTATGTATAAGTAATAAAATAAAAATAATTTACATATGAATAAAATGAATATATAAATCAACATATCTTATTGAATTCAAGGTAAAATTCTTTAAATGTTTTTGTAGAACTTCATTCTAGGTAGTTGCGCACAACATCATCCCAACTCTCTTAATTCAACATTTTAACCACATTTTCTTGTATCTTCATATAAATCTTCTGACTAAATAAATAAATTAAATTTTTTAATTTTTTTTGTTTAGCAAGACTACACATTCATCTTGTCTAACACATCACCCTGATCGGGGTGGGGGATTGAACCAGTGACTTTACATCAGAGAGTGCCCTAACAGAGCACCTGGTCACCATGTATCTACGACCCCATGGAAAAAATAAAGTAAAAATTGTTAATATAGGGATATGTATAAAAAATACTACCAACAACAATATGTTTTATTTAAAAGAAAATTATAACCTAAGAAAGAATTAAAAATAAATCAAAAAAATTACTTTTTAAATTCTAGGCACATTTCATCCTTTAATAATTCACATGACTTCACATGACATAGTATTGATTTGACTAGTTTCTCATCCTTCACTCCTTGCATTGTTCTCCAAGGTGTGATATCCATATCATATGGAAGTTTCCCCATTTTAGGACTTTTATTATGGTTGGTAAATATTATGGGTTTACACTTTTTAACCTTCTATTTTTTTATGGAAATATTCTCCCATCGGTTGAAAATATCCTTGAACAATTCCCATATCTCCATAGTTCTAAATGCCAACTGAAAAAATGTTATCCATGCCTATGAATAAATGTGAATTTACTTTTCCACCTTTTGAATTGATTTTATCCTCAATTCGATAACATGTTTCCATTAAGAATTCCTTCTGAAATATTAGACTGAATTTTGTCTTATCCCCACCACATTTTTCTACAAATTCATTATGAATAAATTTGACCATTTGGATGAAAGTGATATAAATTCTATAATAATTATTTTCATTAAGATCCCATGACAATAATTTTGAATTTTTTTCTGTTAAACTAGTTAAATGATGCATCTCACTATCTCAAAAATAGAGTTATTGGGATATTACTCGATCAATTGTGTTTTATCCTCTATTGAATGGTTCCCTCCAATTACATAATATTTATATTCAAAACATCATCTCCTCTCAAATTTCATTTTGTTAGGAACTTTATTTGGATCAACAAGAACCACACAATACACCACATACAGATATAGATTGAACTTGAACAATTTTTTCAGATTATGTACATTTAGATGATGTGCCTTTCTAATTTGATATTGAGATTGTCTTTCATTTGGCCTATAGAATTGGTTGACATTAAGATTAAATTTTTGGCCACCTTTAATTAATTTATTCTTCCTCAACTGATCTCAAATGACATTATTTTTTTGTTTTAATAATGTCATTCCTTAACTCAACACCTGGTGTTATTATTTCTCTATTGCCTTTAGAGCTTTCACTTTTTTCTTCATTGTTTCCCATGATTTCTATAGAATGATGAATATTTGATCTCCTCTTCATACTGGTAACATATTTTATTCTAGACAAACAAGCTCTTCATCATTGGCTAGAATAGAGATATTCGCGGCAATTTTCATTTTGGTGTTTTATTTATTTTATCCTTTTCAACAATAGATATAATCTCCTCCTCACTAATAGTAACTTATTTTTCTGCTTCAACTTCATCTTCTACATCTTCAAAAGAAACATGTTTAGCTTTACTAGATTGACACACCTTAGTGATTTTTTGTTGACACCTTGTATGTACTATTGCAATGCCACGATTTATTGTTCTTTTATTCCTTGCCCTTTCTTCTTTTGTCTCTACATGGAAACTGTTGATCACAATCATAATATTGTGATGTAGATAATAAATACCCTCCAACATGATTGAAATACTCTCACCAAAATCATATGAAAAAAAAACACAAGATGTCAATGATTAATAATTTATAGAAAATTTGATGATCGTTACAATAATGCATAACACATAAATATAAATAAGCATACTTACAATTTTATTTGCAGTTTTTATTGTGATTTCTTCACACAACTGTGTAGATTCTTCATATGTGTCATACTGGACCTTTCAAAGACAATATCTAACATTATCACGTGTATTGGCCAATATTTCAACAACATAATCAGTTTATGTATTCAAAACCAAACATATGTCTCATACTCTGCTCATCACCTCATATGATTCATCAAGGTTAATCATACCACAATACAGAATACATATGTACACCATCATCGATTTCATTGACTTTAATATGCCATGAAAAAATCATTTTATTTATTTCTCCTAAATTCTTCCATTCTGAAATAACCTTTAATGTAATTAATGGGCCACTTGTTTGACTTTTAAGACATTTATCATTTCTGGTGTGTTTAGCAGTATCCATAGTATGTCTAGTAGTATCCTTAATGCGTCGAGATGAAACTTTAGATGATGCAATTGCTACACTTGGTCCATAAAAATTCACATAGATCTTCCTTGATTTCATCTTCCTGATTATATATATATATATATATATATATATTAAAAGTAAGTAAATAAATTTAAAAATATTATTTAAAAAAAAAAAAATTCGGCCAGTCGAGCTCCAAGGGCCATGGCTCGACCAACTAGCATTAGAACTTCCACTCGGCTATACAGGTCAAGAAATTTTTGGCATGAAAAATGTAACAATGGAACTGCTACTTGGCTGGTCATGTTGCAACCCTTTGGTGCAAAAATTTTCTACTCATTTGTGTGGAGGGTCGATTACCGGAATCGACCCTCTGCAAGTCAGGCTCTTAGGGACATGACATAACCAGGGAAGTAGCCAAGACACAACCTTTTGGAAGCCGGTTGGCCAACCTAGTTTTTTTTAATTATTTTATTTTTATTTTTTTAATAATTATATATATTTTTAATTTTCATTATTTTTTTCTCAATTATATTTTTAAAGTTTAAATTAAAAAATTTATTTCCTTTCGAATTTTATTTTTTATTATTATTATATTTCTAATTTTAAATTTTTATTTTCTCACTCTCTCTACATTATTAATGTTGCTTTCAAGGTAAATCAAATTGTTTTTTTTTTCTTTTGTTTTTTTTTTTAAATTTCATCGAACACTTTTTTCAAAAGAATATGAAAAAATGAATTTAACGAAAAAAGAATTAAAAAAATAGGTTTTCTATTTCAAAACCTTAAAATATATGATGTTTCTTATCTCTTCTCCTAAATGTCCTACATACACACACACACACACACAGATATATATATATATATATATATATATATATATATATATATATATATATATATATATATTCTTTCTTGTAAAAATCTTAAAAATCTGATTTGTTTTTTGTGTTTTTCCTCCTCAAAATGTGATATTAAAAATAATCTTTGAAAGGAGGGAGTTTATTTAATTATTTTTTTCAGTATAAATAAAATTAAACAACATATTTTTCCTAAATTTCTGTCAAAATAGAAAGACAACTAACCTTTTAAGTGTGAAAGTATCCCATTGAATTCCTTCTCAATAATATTGTAGCTCCTCTATAAATTTCTCCAATATTTGTAATGAATCCTCGAGAAGATTTGATGTGAGGAATAAAAAAAATGAAAGTTATGTGATGTGAGGAATACGAATAATGAAAGTTATTATATAACGGAGATTTTTGGATTAATTTAAGTTTTGTGGAATGTGGTTTTAAAATTAAAATCAAGAAAAAATAATATATAGTTAATATTATAGGTTTAGATTAACATTTCTTAAATGTGGGATAAAAAATAAAAAAATAAATTATAAAATTTAACATAATTTCCTACTTAATGTTAAATAATTAGAATAGAAAAATTATTTTATCTTTGAAGGAAAGTATTAAAGAAAAAATTGAATGGAAAGTAGGGGCAAAATTTTTAAGACAAATCTTTATTAGAATGTTTTGAAATAAATTTTGGAGAGAAAAATTTCAAACAAAATTTTTGGAGGGAAATTTTTGATCAAATTTTTTGAGGGAAAACTTTGGAGTGAATTTTTTATTTTTTGAGGGGGAATTTTAGAGGGAAAATATATTTCTCTAAGTTATAAATTGTCATTGGGAGAGAGTGTACTTGTATCATTCAACATATGTTGTGAAAGGTATTGGATTCATGTGATAGTGAAGTTTTTCTTTCTACAATATCAACACCTTGTTCACACAACACCTCTATTTATATTGATGAATTAATAGAAATGTTTTCACCATGAATGGAGAGTCAAAATTTTCACTTAGTGAGGAGTTTTATGAAAGTACAAGTAATGATATTGATCATATTAATCAGGAAATTCATAGTCCTAAATATTATGAAAGCACTACTAATGAAGGGGGGATGAAAAATTTCCTCCAAATGATAATTTTATCTGCACATATGAGGATAATGCATTTTCTATGAGTCAAGATTTCAAAGGCCCTTATGATTATGATGAGTTTCCTTCAAGAAAGGATTTCAAAAGCACAAATGGTGATGGTGAAGTATTTCCTCAAAGAAGTTTTTTCAAATGCACAAACAATGATGACGAATTTTCCTCGAGGCGAGGATTTTAAAAGCATAAATGATGATGACGAATGATTTCCTTCGAGTGAGGATTTCAATGGAAGAAATGGGGATGGTGAATAATTTCACTCAAGTAAGGATTTCAAAAGCATTGATGATGATGATGATGATGATGATGGATTTACTTCAAGCGAGGATTACAAAATAATAGATGATGATGGTGAAGGATATCCTCCGAGCAAGGATTTCAAAATCACCAATGATGAAGAGGGATTTCCTCTGAGAGAGGATTTCAAAAGCACAAAGGAGGATGGTGAAGGATTTCCTCCAAGCAAGGATTTCAAAGACAAACAATGATGATGAACTTACACCAAGCAAGGATTTCAAAAGCACGTATCATTATGGTGAAGGATTTCCAAGCAAGGATTTCAAAGACAAACAATGATGATGAACTTACACCAAGCAAGGATTTCAAAAGCACGTATCATTATGGTGAAGGATTTCCTTCAAGCGAGGATTTTAATAGAAAAAATGAGGATCGTGAATAATTCCCCACGAGTGAGGCTTTAAAAAGAGCTGATAATGATGATGGTTGTACTCTGAGCAAGGATTACAAAAAACATAGATGATGATGGTGAAGTATTTCCTCTGAATGAGGATTTCAATGGAAGAAATGAGGATGGTGAAGAATTTCCTTTGAGTGAGTGTTTCAAAGAAACTATTCAAGAAATGATTAAAAATTCATAGAAGATTATGGTGAAGGATTTCCTTCAAGCGAGGATTTCAATGGAAGAGATAAGGATGGTGAATAATTTTTTCCAAGTTAGGATTTATAAAGCATACATGAAGATGGTGAAGAATTTCCTCCAAACGAGGATTTCAAAAGCACAAATGTGGATGGTGAATGATTTCCTTCAAGTGAGTATTTTAAAGGGACAAGTGATGAGGATAGATATCCTTATGATGGATGTCGTCCAAGCAAGCATTTGAAAAGAAAAAATGATGATAATGAAGAATTTCTTGCAAGTGAGGATGGTGATAAATTATTAACCATATTTAGAATGATAATAGTGAGGATAATATTCCTCCATTTTATGATGAAAAATATTGTAGAGAGGATAATGAAATGATGGAGACGTTTGAATCAAATATTGTATCTAGGAGTACGACTAGAACTTTTTATATCAAACCAAGATATTCTAGTTACACATTGTGTATGAAAAAATATCTCACAAAAAAAA
Source organism: Pinus albicaulis (assembly GCA_034641835.2). NCBI lineage: Eukaryota > Viridiplantae > Streptophyta > Pinopsida > Pinales > Pinaceae > Pinus > Pinus albicaulis. Next base: position 1,470,200,967 of record CM076578.1, read on the forward strand.
GTTCTATCATTGATATCATTTCAAGTGAATATTTTCAAAATTATTGCTTAAAACATATAGATTTCAAGTATGCATTAGATAAAAGGAAGAAATATTTGTGAATTAATAAAAGCATGAAAAACTGATATTTAGTGGGGTGCATGCAATCTATGTTTTGAGGTTATGATTATAATATTAGTAATTTATTTCTCTGTAGGAACACATTTAAAAATTTTCATTCAATTGGTAATTTTCATCTATCAAGAATCCAAACAAGATTGGAATAACATCCCACATTTTATTCAAAACTACACCATAAATGAGAGATTGGGCCATTAGAAAATATTGAAATGTCATGGATGCAAGAATGATTTTCAAAACATGAAGAGTGTATGTAAAATAAATACAAAATACATATTATAGATAATTTCTCAAGACGAGAAATCTATAACATATACAAAGAATATGAAGAAGGTGTTGAAGGAGCTAGTAATTTTATTACATATACATATTTTATGAGGATATGGAGGAAGGAATTCAACAATGTACATATTCCTAAGATGTCAAGGATGGGGGTTTATAGTACTTATGCTTATCTTAAATAGAAAAAGGTATAAATTTCAAGGGGAAAAAATTTTATGCATTCATAACATTATTTATTTTATTTTATGTGTAGATTCCATTGTCAAAGCACTTCATGAACATCACAATCAATAAACAAGTGAAAGGAAAATGTTGCATAATAATCGAAATAAGTGTTATTATAATAAAAATAAATATTTAGGTTTGATAATTGATGGTATGGACAAAAATAAAACACTTCTACCACATTTTTTTCGCACACCAAAAAACTTACAAGAGGAAAATTTTATTGAGTTTCACTTGGTTGGTTGTATGGTAGTTACTGGGAAAATGTGTCCAAGGGTTTACTTCACAACTCCAAATATTCATAATGATGAAAATATGACCATAACCATAATTCATGATGTTTTTTCTCATTTTTCTAGTATTCTTCTTGAAGCTTCATATATGTGATTAGACAACACTAATATTGGGAAAAAAAATCAAATTGTATTTAGATATCTAAGCATGATTGTTGAATTCAGAAATTTTCAAAAGGTTAAGGTCGGTTTTCCTTCTTTTTGGGAATACACATGACCATATTGATTATGTGTTCAGTCATTTTTCAGTAACATTGAGGAGAAAGGATGTTGGGAGCCTGCCATCATTAATTGAATGTATTAAGAACTCAAAAATTATGGAGCATAATTTTCACATGTTAGAAGAAACTATTGACATATAAAGGATTGCATGGTGACAAGAAATGCATTGAAAAACTTAATGACATCAACTTACAACATCAATTTCATATAAATAAATATGATGGAAAAACACTTATATGGGGCAAGAAGTATTCAATTACTAAAAAATGGGGGGCATCGTCAGGTTTAGAATTTTTGAAGTTCATTCCAGATCATCGACTATTTGCATCAAATAAATTGTTATTACAATAAATTACTGAAATACAAAATTCACAAAGGCATAAGAGAGATATAAATTATTATGAATTCTTGGAAGAAATTAAAAAATCTATTAGAGATACATATGAGTACTTTGATGTTGCCAATTAATTTTGGTGGGAGTATGTTTTCAATAATAAAATTTATGTCATTTCGAGGTCAATAAATGAAGATACATTTTTGAAGCCTCCATTTGTTTTTCCAAAAAATATGCCAAATGAACACGATGAAATAAATAATGTAGAACAGGAATAATCTCAATATAATATTAATTATTCATAGGTAGAGGAAAGATAAATGCATATTGGTTCTAGAAGATCACATGCACAATGTGAAGTGATGGAAGGCCTTCACATGGGTTTTATGCATGATGTTAAGGAGGATTGCATGATCACAGTGTTAGCATATGGAGATCCATATGGTTATCCATTTTGGGTTTTGAATATTCTAAAGGTCATTAAATGAAATTAGTATGCTGTAGAAGTTGAAATACATTGGTATGGCATAGATACACACCGATTCAATGGTGTGTACAAGCCAGAGATTGTAATTGATAAAATAATTGGCAGAAAGAGAAAAATAAAGGGTACAAATATAAATCATCGTCACATTGACCTCTTAAAATTGGAGGATGTTAACATACTTGTTTATTACTTCAATTTAAAAAAGAGAGGAACGTTTTGCTTCATGACCATATAGATTTTGAAGAGTTTTTTACCATAAGAAACAATGTTAAGATGGGATATTGTTGAACCTGGTCGTAGATATAGAAGACTTTGGAAATCTAAAATGGTGGGTACACATGTTGACTCAGATGGGGAAATATTTTATGAAAGAGAAGCATATGAGATATATTTATTTACATCCATTCTTTCAACTGAACATGTTATAGATTCTAATGATGCACGATAACCTATGAGTGATTTTGAATAATTTTCTAAGATATTTTATGTAAATGATGTTTGCATGGTAACTTGAAATAAATACTTTTACTTCCATGTGATATTACATGAATTTGAGAGTCATTTGTATGTTTAATTTGTTTAGAATATCCACAATGAAACAATAATTTCGACAAATAATTTATGTTTCATTCAATCTAATAGTATTGATATTTTGATTAAAAATAAATAAATATTAGTAATTAGTGTTGAATTTTTTGTGATAATTTCATGATATTATTTATTTCTATCATTTAATATATCATAGTTTAAAAAATGTTACAATTTTAATGCCGTGTTAAAAGGTGATACCTCATTTTGATGGTTGATTTTTAAGTTTTCATTGCAATGACACAAGTTTTTTTAGGCTAAGATTTGAAAATATATCTACTTTCTGCCTTTAAAATAAAAATTACTCTTGGTATAATGACACTTTCATTTATGTGTTCATTTCAAATGTTTTTTTAGTCATATGATTTTTCCATAATTCCATGGTTGAAATATGTTGAAAACTTAAGGTTTTTTGTAGTCATAATATCTGGTTTTAATTATATGATTAAAAAGTGTCAAATTTTAAGATTTTTCTGAGTGATAATGTTTTATATTTAATGATATGGTTGAAAACATTTATAATTTTATGGTTTTTCAAATTTCAAAGTCACAATACTTTATCTTTAACGCCATAGTTGAAAATTGTTGGAATTTTAAAGATTTTTGGAGACGTGATTTTTTATCTTTAATGTCATGCCTGAAAATTGTTAGAATTTTAAGGTTTTTTTGAGTTATGACACTTTATATTTAACGTCATTTCTAAAAAATAATGAAATTTTAACTTGAAAAAAAAGTGTTGATGTAACATCAATACTTCTCATTTTCAGGGTGTCTTTTCATGATTTTTTGCGCACAAAAAAAAAGGTTTTTACTACCATTACTAAAAGAATGTTGAAAATTTACCATGGAACAAAAAAAAGGGTTGATGAAACATTAACACTTTTTATTTTTGAGGTGTTTTTTCATAATTTTTGCACAAAAATGGGATTTTTTGGGCTAGAGTTCTCATTTTGAGGTTATAGTTCTCATTACGTTGGTAATTTTTTTTACTTTTAATGCCTATCCATAAGTGCAAAAGAACCAAATTTTTCTCGACAGACATATTTTTTTGAAATGATGTCTATACCTCAAAAAATGAAACTATGGAACCATAGTTTGCTACAAAACCTTACTGGAATTTTAATTACTTTATGCCACATTTGATAGTGATTTGAAATATTTCAATGAGCTTGATAAACTAGGTATGGTTTCCTTAGGTCTTATCATTCTCCTAACGTGAGATAGAATGGTTCTTTACATGGTAGTTCACTAAGCTTGTTTGGTAAATATTTATGCAAATATAAGGCCTAATATCTTAAGGGTAATATAGATACATCAATCATATATTTTGGAACTCACTCCCATTTCAGCTTGGAACCATTTTCCTATTTTAATTATTGATGTAAAGTTGATAAATAACTACTATTACTATTTTTTACTCAATAGAAAAACTGATGATGTATTTATGAGTATGAGTACATTTTAGTGCTACGTATTGTTTTTCATGAATTTTCACAAAATATGTGGATTTAATTTCTTAAGGAAATGAAATGTCCATTATGCAATTGCAATTGAAGATGAGGCGTAAAGATGTATTTTATGGTAAATAAATAAAAATGAATTTTCAAGTTTTTTAATTTTTAAAGATGAAGGGATTTCATAGGAAAATAAGTGGATGGTGAAAGAAGAAAAAAAAGGGTAAAAAAACCCAGCGGAGCATATGTTGCAAGAAAAAATATTTTTAGATAGCTATGAGATGTAAGTAATGGTTATAATATTTACTAAATAAGAGTTCCACCAAAAGGTGTTAGGAGTGACGCCGAAAGAGGAATGGTCCATCTGATCTATCAAAGAATGTTTCTAGAACTAATCCAATATCATATTAAAGAAGAAATAAGGGATATTTTAAATCTAAGAAAATTTCTAGGTTTGAGAATAAGCTAGTTAAACTAAATATAAAAAAAACCAAAAAAACTACTTTCTTATAGGAGGATGACACACAAATACATTTTTCATATCTATATTAGGAAATAAATAATGAAGATGCACAAATGCAACAAAATTTTAAGCCACTAATGGGTGATGTGTGTACTAGAAAAATGTCTCTTGATAATGTAAAATGAAGATTTATGTGTTGGAAAATTAGCACTTGGTATGTTGGAATTGATGTTAAAAATACTCGCATTCAGGAATACTCCAGACAGAGAGTTTGTGACCATGTTTCAGGTAGAAAATGGGCTCAAGGAATGTATTAGACCTTCTCCATTGAAAATTTCTTTGAAAAAAAATTCCAACGGTATGTGGACATCCATAAATGGAGCTCGAGATCAAAAGTTATCGATAGTCAAAGTAAGGATCTTGAATTCCTTAGGAGAAGGATTAATTTAAAAACCAGGGAAGTAGGCCAGATTTTGGAACCCCGAATTTCAGAGGGTCAGAGTCTCAAGAGCTTCGAAACGACGGATATCAAAAGAGATAAATATTGGAGAGGGAAAAACATTGGAACCCCAAGCTTCGAAAGGATAGAAAATCAAAAGACCGACATATCAGAACCTCATAGGTTCAAAACTTTAGGTTTTTGGAACCTCGTAACTTCTTAGAAATGTATTTCTTTGAAAAGTGTCGAGTGTTAAGAGGAGTAGGAATTACAAAGGAAATCGTTTGAAGAACCAAGGAATGAGGGACCCTTTCTCTCTCCTCGAATAGAAAACATGAGAAAAAGTGTTTGGCCCTTAGGAGTTGATGTGGAAGATGACATCAACATGACATGGATGTGCGGTTGACACCTCGCAGTCAAATTCAACTTTATTGAGTGGTATAATGGGGGAAATCTAGGTAACATGTGTCAGGTCACTATGGATATGCCATGTGGGGTTGATGAAAGGAGCATGGCATCATCTCAGAGGTTACAAATTCAGAGGCTTGATTTTTTTAACTCCTATGTAATTACCTCTTGAGAAAGTTCTGATAACAGAGAGTTATTTCTCAGAACATTTGAGCTTTAGGAGGTTGAAATATTGAAGGTTGGAGTTTTCATAACTCCTTTGTAATTGAAATTTGAAGAAACTTTTGATATAGGGAGATTCGATGTGTTAGTGTTTGGTTGTCGAATCTAAAAGAACCGATGATAGAGAGAAAATACACAAGGAGATAGGCCCCTGGCTAGATCCTGAATGCCTTAGCATGTAAGTGTTATTCTTTCGGTCTCAACATCTGGCCATATGGTGAAAATTAATATAGGGCGAAGAAAAAGGGGCTAAAAGATACACTTGGGATTTTGGGATCTCGCAATTTCGTAACCTTCTGCCTTAATAAAGTTAGGATATAGGGGGCCCAAAAATTGTAGCAAAAAGGTGTATGAAGTCGTCGGTCACAACACCTGGTCCCATGGTGTAAAGAAAAAAGGGACGAAGAAAAAGGAGCTGAAGGCCAACATCAAAATATCTCATTTTGATAAAATCAAAATAATAAAAGTTATGATATGTGGAGCTCAAATATTGTAGTATACAAGAGTATGAAATTCTTATCACTCGACAACTAAGAAGAAATTGCTCACAAAGGATTTGGTGGTTGCAGTAATGGAGACAAAGATAAGTATCACATGGTCAAGGCAACAAGGACCGCAATTGTGCATAATGATTTAAATGGAGCCTCCCATGAGCTGAGAAGTAAGCCACCTCTGATCTCCCTGTCCAGGCTTCACTAAATTGAATGAAGCTCAGACCCTCGGGGACAAGAGATTGATTACAGAAAGAATAGAGCCATGTTGTAGTACATTCTTAGAATTGTGATCAAGTGAATAAGCATGGAGAGCCTCATTGAAGTGTGCAGGTGGACTGAGGATTTATTTATCAGCATGGAAACTCTGAGGAGCTCATTCCCAATGTTTAATGTGGTTGAAGGTATCTGATTGAGAAACATCATGGACGATCATGCAGGAGTAACCTTGGGAAGTATGGAGGAAAAAAAAGGAAACATCGACCACTATTCTGTAGAGGAATAAAAATTGTAATCACAAAAGAGAAATGTGGAAGAATATAATATTGTAGAATGAGATGAAGAGAGTGGAGTGGTGCACACGAGAGTGTGGAAAAATGGCCCAAGTGTTGAAATGAGACATAGTCTTAGAGAGGGTTGTGATTAGATATGAAGGATTAGCTAGATTACAATTTAATGAATATATGCAGTGGTAAAGGGAAGAAAATTGTATTGTAGTGAATCAAATTGGTATTTCTCTATATATGTATTTACCCCTGTTCTTAGTTTTAAAATTATATGAAAGGTAGAATAGTGGCTAGAGCAGGTGGTGGCTTGAATTCATAAGAGGTTGGTGCCTCTTGACAGGAAGGTGCTTGATATCTTAAGGGGGTCAGAGCCTCTTGTGAGTTGGTGATCACAAAAACTTGATGTAATTTAGTAGGTTCTTAATTCACATCTTAAAAACACAAATATTGGTGGTTTTTTCCCTTTGGGTTTCCACGTAAATATGCCTGTGTCAATATGCATATGTTTCTCATGTGATGGATTCTATGTACATGTGAATGCCTTATCTTGCCAATAATTTGTATTATGTATGGAATCGCTCACAAATGGCCATAGTGAAAAGATTTAAGTAGTTATACCTAAAATTTGAAAGAACTTCAGTACTACTGATTCACCACCCTCCCCCCCTCTTAGTAATTCCTTATTCCAAGATTATCACCTTGATTTCATATGCAATAGAGAACTTTATCTAGGATCATATAGCTTGTGTACTTTGCCTTGTTGTGATCTTCATTGTTTTGGTAATTTCTTGACGAAAAAAAAATAATAGATAATAAAAGGCCAACAAATATCACAAGTAATTATCAAGTTAAAGAAAATTATCTATAATATACAAGTCTCTTGATTTATAACAGGTCAAACATGTGTAAAATGGTTAGTTGGATATTACTCTTAGAGACCTTTCTAATGGTATATGCCACTTAGAAAATTTCCTAGGGACCAAGGAGAAAAGGAATTTTGAATTTAAGGCAGGACTGAGTTATTTTTTGTCTGAAGTCATCTGGGCATATTCAGGCCAACAAGCATATCTGGGACATCTGGATGGAGTGGAATTATTTGGGAATTCAGATTATCAAGCTATATTGAAATGGACATCTGAATATTCAGATGGTATCAGAGACAATTATTTCAGAAATATTCTAATAATCGGAAGGTAGACACGAGATAATAATTAACAAGGATGGAGGCTACACCAATAATGCTCCTATGTTTATTGTAACAAACTATACATTATTGAATATAAGGATGAATATTTACTTACGATCTCTAGGTGAAGAAGCTTGGGATGCAATGCAATATGGCTATACAAATCCACTATCACGATTACCAAATATGATAAGCTTGAATTCACTTATAATGCTAAAGAAATGAATGCATTCCTTTCTACACTGCCTGAATTTGAATTGGTCAAAGTTATGGATTGCACCACTATGAAGGAAATATGGGACAAGATGAGTTGTTGTTATGAAGGAAATATTAAAGTAAATAAGGCTAAACTACAAGGCTACAAAATACAGTTTGTATCACTAAAGATGCACAAGGATGAGGAAATAGATAAATTATTCCTTCAAGTGGATGAAGTAGCCAATACAATAATATTCCTTGATCAAACAATGGCTGAGTCATTTCTCAAAAGGTGCTCATTTCTCTCCCTGAAAGATTTAATGCCAAAGTGTCATCTATTGAGGAAATGTCAAATCTCAACACAACATTGTATTATTTGCATAGAAAACTCACTTCCTATAAAATTAGGATTTCAAAAGGAAGAACTAAATCGAAGGAGGAAGCCTTCAAAGATGATATAAAACCAAAATAAAATCAATATGACTCAAGCTATGAATGAGATGAAGAGGAGGAAATGTTTGTCATAAAACTGAAGAGAGGATTGAAAAATACAAAGGTAAGTTTCCTTTCACTTGTTTTAATTTGTTAATAAAGGTTTTCATTGATGTCAATATGGAATTGACTGAGATGTCAATATTATTGAGATGCCTAGTTCCAGATGATGATGCCATGACACTTGGTTGATACCATTAATGAAGATGTCGATGATCTAGATGTCAAGTCATGAAAAATTCAAACCACCAATGAAGGAAGCCCTAAGAAGTAATCGATCTAATGTTGCATGCACTTGATGATCTAGAAATTAATATATGATGACATTGAAGATCTCATTTCATGGTTGGAAGAGTATCTTCCCATCTTGGAAATTTCCTGATGATGAAGTTGCCTATGTCATATCAATTCACTATGACATGAATGCATGATGACACTATGATGAATCACTTGGTGACATAATATGACATAGATGACCTAACTATGACATGGAAATATAATATAAAGACACAGTTGGAGTCATAAAAATGAAGAAGGCCTAATGACCTCTTGCTATCCAAATCAATTTCTACACATAAAAATTCAAGGAAAGTTATAAAGAAAAAAAAATTGTCACCTTGGAGGCAACCTATCATAATGAGTCTTAGACCATCTGAAAGAGGACTTTTTCCTCTTACCAAAGAGCCTTTACTTGCCTCAAAACTCCCAGTGGTTTATGAGATATGGAATTTTTAAGTCAAGAAAAATTAACCTTATCAGTGAGCTGACCTATCCTTATCCTTCATGTCGGCCTACCTCCAGAAATAAATTTCCGTTCATTCTAATGTCAAAAATATTAATATGAGCTCGGACACCTCATTTTAGTACAAAAAATTTGGTGAAGAACATCTGAAAAAAATAAAACAATGAGGAGAGGAGGACTTAAGAGTTTTTTGTCTGGGTTAAAATATGAAATTTAACTTCTATAACCTTGGACCTTTTGTAGCCATGTATTGACAACCATGTGGTGGATACCTTTAGCTTGGACAAGAACTCTAACAACTCCTTTGGATAGTTTACATTGTTGTGAACCAGACCTCAGATTTAGTAACAACTTGAAGGTGAAAGCCAAGTCATGGCAACGAAATCTTAGACATGTGTTGTGGAATATTGGAGTATATTACAGTCACATGTAAAAGGTTGGATTTTTTGTTTCCAACTACAATCCAAAGTGTGTAAGGGCTCAACATTATTACCTCAATCCTAACCTCCAGCAGAATAATGAAGTTACAGTGTTTCATGCTCAGATAGTCATCCTTGTAGTTCAGAAAACTACTCCAAATCTCGGTGATAATACATCTGTGGAATGCTTGGGTATACATCTGTGGTGGTTCCACTCCTATGATAGTGACAGTCTTCTATATTATTTTAGACCAGTAATAAGGAGAAGACTTGGAGGATTGGAAAAAGAAATTGAAGCTCAGTTTGCTTATATATAAGGGCTCAACACTTATGCATTGAACCTTTAGCAAAGAACCTGTGGCATAGATCTCTATTGCAGGAATTAAGGAGCACCCATTGAAGGATTATTGAAGTACTATTTTGAAAATCACTATTGGATTCAATTATGGAAAACATCTTGAAGTACTATTAAAGGGTATCTTGAAAGCATATTAGCCAGTTACCTTGTGAATCAGATCTATGAACATATCCAAGATAGCTTCATTGAAGAAAAATCCTTGGAGCCTTTCTAGCCTATTTGGAGTAAGACCTTACCGTGAGATTATTGAAGACATTTGGAAGCATAATAGCAGCTCACCATAGAGACTTGTAGAGAAGTTGGAGCTGATCTTAAGCATATCTTGGAGAGTCATCTAGTAGCCTACTAGAGACATTATTTGAGACCATGATGCATTATTGATGTCAGAATGAGGTGACCTTGGAGATTTCTATTTTGGGTACCATGAAGAAAAGGGGAGACACCTTCATGTGAAGAACAAGGTTGTAATTAATTAAGTAACATGGAGACTAAGTGAAGGCATTGTTGAAGATTGACAGTGCTCGTTGAATAAGATATTGGGATTCATGAAGGATAGCCAAACATATATAGACGAAGTGAAGTTGAGGGTTGCAGCCTCATAGAGACAAGTTTGGTGCCTTGGAAGAAAGGGTTGGAGCCCTAGAGAATTTAAGTCCTCAAGAAACCAAGTTGGATCCTGTAACAAAGATAGGGTTGGAGCCCTAGAGGTTGGTACCTCAAAGCAACAAGGTTGGTGCCTTGGGAAGGTAGGGTTGGAGCCCTAGAGGTTGGAGCCTCGTGAAGGCCAAGTGGGTGCTTGGCAAAGTACATGTTGGTACTTGGAAGGATTGAAGATTGGTGTCTTCATATAGGGTTGGAGTGTGTCGCTATTGTATTAGATATATTTTAAATAAGATATTAATAAAAACATTTATTCTTATTGGTCATTTTGTGTTCTAAATATAATTGATCTAACTGGTAAAAATAATAATTGAAAAGAAATATTGATTCACCCCCCCTAGTATTTCCAACATAATTGTGGTAAAGTAGGTCATTATGCATCTAAATTTTCGCAAAATAAAACCAGAATGTTCATAAAAAATTACAAAAGGATAAGAATATAAAAAATAAGAGTATGCTCAAGATGATAGTAACTTAGAATATGAAGATGCACAATCATATGATGAGAATAGAGCTAAAGGAAGTATAAAAGGGTTCATGCTCATGGCTTTAGACACTCTAGAGGAAGAACTGGTAGAGTTTGATGAAGAAGTGTTTGAAGGAATTGCAAGGTGAAATGATTAGTGCTTTAGAAAAAATATATGTTAACAAAATTTGAAAAAGAAAAATATAACTTTGAAAATCTTGCACCTCTTCTCCTAAAATTCCAAAACTAAAAGGAAATAGAAGATAATGTTTTAGATTAATTGCAATAAAAATACAAGGAATGTGAAAATATTGAGGAGGTAGTCACAATTAGAAAAGATTTAGAAAATAATAAGGCATTGTTGAGTCTAGGTAATTTTTTTATCAAAAAGACTAGTAAATTGGATGAAATTTTGAATGTTTAACAACCTCCTCATATCAAGTCTGATTTAGGATATTAAGGAGAGAAAATATCTAAAGGAAATGAAGAAAATAAACCCATTAGCTTTGTTGATGAAGTTAAGGGACCAGAAAAAGTTACAGGTAAAGAAAATCATCACAAACTATAGGACCAACAAATAAAAAAGGAGAAAACAAGATTGAAATGATTGAAAATAAAAATGAGAAGAAACAATAAATGTAAGAAACAACCATAGAGTTAGCAAATAACTATTGTGCCTCCAAAAGAATAAAAAAAAATTCAACACAAATATTTCTCCGAGGTATGAGAATATTTTGTTATGGATAATTCATGCACAAATTATTTACATAAAGTTTCAAGTTGTAGGGAATATTTTAGAAATATGGGAAAATGCGAAATCACAAAAAAAAATCCTATCAACAAAGTATGATATTTTTCAATTTAAAAAGAAATGTTCTGAGGGACCCTAGGAACCCAAGGTATGGTAGAAGAAAAAGGAATAAATAAATGAAAAATGGGCTTTGTTTTGTATGGCCAAAATCAACATAGTCATTGGTATGTAGACAATGGATGCTCAAAGCAGAACAGGTAATTTCACTATTGAAAATGATGTTCCAGGAAAAATCATGGGAATTGTCAGTTTTTTTAAGTGGAAGAGGTAAATTGAAAATGTTTTATTTGTTTGAGGATTGAAATAAAATTTGTTGAGTTCTTATGAAATTTTTGATTAAGGATATTATGTTCCTTTCCGTTCTAAAGGTTGTGAAATTTAATCAATAGAAATAAATGAAGTTCTGGCTGATGTTGTTAGACAATAATGTTTATGTTTTAAATGAAAATAATGAAGAATGTTGTTGGAGTATATTTGACAAGAGTTAGTTATGGCATAGAAGATTGGGCTATTTGAATTTCAATCGTATAGTGTAAAGTGGTCAATTAGTCAAACATGTTGGAAATACTGAGAAAGGTGAATCAGTATATCCCTTCTTTTAACACAATTGATTAGTTTATTAAACTCAACCTTCAAATAATAAACCACTACTCAAAAAATTGTCACATAAAATACAACACAGAATTTTGTGTCAAAAAAATACTTGCATTGTGTATTGTTTACATACAAAAATTTACCAGCTGAGATGGAAGGAAGTATGTTTGTAGGCAATGTGTGCAGGAGTCTTCATCCTCCTCTAAAAAAACCAATTCACCCACTGGTACTTCTTTGCACTTCTACCACCATTGCTTCCATTGTTACCTCTGCAACACTCACGGTCTACAACCACTGCTTCTGCTGCTACCCCTGTCACATATGCTTCAACCTATCTACAACTCCAACTATTTATTGTTGTCTTTTATCTACTGTTTTCATCTACCACTGCTGCTACTACTGCTCCAATTTTCCACGACTATCCTCGGTATATCATTGTCCTCCGCCATAGTTGTCCTCCGCCATAGGTGTCATCAAGAGAAGGTCACTGCTATCAAGAGAAGATCATTGTTATTAAGGGAAGATCACTGTTTTCAAGATCACTTTCATGTCTCCACATTCATATATCATAGTGAACAGTAATACGTTGAGCTACAATTTTCACTGTAAACCCTAGTCTCAACACGTGCAATTGATCATATTCAGTATACTACAATATACCAGTAACATAGCGATTGGTCTATGTTTTATCTTCAAGATTGCATCAGAAATGGAGCAGAGACCAAACATAACTTTTCAATGTTTTTTGTTAATGAATTTCCTCTGAAACTTAATCCAAACAATACATATATATAACCCTTATTAAAAAAGTAATGATAACATCATCTCAATATTCAAAACACCACTGGAATTTTTAACTAATCTTGACAAACCTGGAAAAGTCTTTTTCTTCCTACACTAAACAAGTCTGGAGAAGTTTATTTTTCTATCTTAAACAATTTATTTCTTTAATCAAGCGATATCAAACTTCTAAAACGGTAAGAACTCTTTTCCAAGCACTTGTTTATCAAGGATCTTTCACTAGCTTTATTTACGCAATAGTCATATGACATCCAAGAATTAGTTATTAAGCTTTCAAATTTATCCTTTACTTTTGTAGTTGTCCCCTGACAGGTTGCTAAAGTAGTATTTTCTATTAGAAATACAATCTATCACATTAGCCCAATTATCTCAGACATATGCACATAAGCCTCCACAAAACATCAAAGTTTCATGAACTACACACAAATCAGATGCAAGTTATAAACATGGGTTTATATGAATAGATCCATCCACGACAAAAAAAAGTCAAGAATGAGTTCTTCCTTTTATGATTGGATCATTGATTCGAAGAGCTTCACTAATATTTCATAGTCAAATTTGGGCATATCCACTAGAATTCATACTAACTGTGGAACTCCTCTTGTTCACTTATTAGCACCACTGACCATCAGAAGCACACCTGTCATATGCATGCGGTTTCTCTCATGTCTCCATAGATAATTAAATTAAAGATCACACGCGGCTCCATAGCTTCTCGTGCATGCATGGTTCATACCATGCTACAGCCTACATAAGAACAATTTCAAAACATATCTTTCAACTCATAAACATGTAAAAATAATTGTGCAACATTTAACTCCATAATAACACTACATCACGATTCCACTATGTCCAAAAAAACCGCACGTCATGTCCGCATAACTTAGAACCAAGATCAAAGATGCCACATGCCTTAAGAAGGAAAACGAATCTTTACTCCACCATGTCGAAAGATATCAGATATCTCATTCATGTGCCTGAGATTTGATGTGAGCTACTAGAAATAGCGATCCATTGTGATGATATATAGTAATTACGTGCCACAAGAAAATGTTTGATTCTGGAAGATGGATTGAACCACAGTAAAAATTCCAAATTGATTTATATCCATGTTTATACCTAGATGTATGACTCAGATCTTGGTAAGGATTATAAAACTTCAAAAGAGAATTGTTACCACAGACAAGTCAGACTTTTGCAACTATGGTTCTGAACATTGAAACCCAACGAGACCCCTATCTAAAGAAACTAAAAACCAAAAATAATACCTAAGTAAATTTAACCATAAATTATTCGTACATTTGGTCATCTCAAAAGCATTTAATCGCACATCCAAAAAAAACTTCTTGTTTCATTCACAGGACCATGAATTTTTTTTCAGATATTATTCAAAGGTTGCACACAGAACTCGTTCATGTGTTTGGGTGAAAACCAACTTTAGGATTGCCAACGGATAATGCAGAGAGATTGAAACAATAATCAAGAAAAAAGATGCCTCTAGATGTCATCATTCAAATCTTCATTACGAACCAATAATATTCATAGCTACAGAGAGACTTCCCTCATCTTAATTGTCTTTGGAAAGGGAATTTCATGTGTTTATATATTGATTGGAGGAGGGCTCATGAGGTCAGTTGAACTATATTTTTTGGAGGGAAAATCTTTTAAATTTAGATTTTAAATGAAATTAAATTCCTTCCAACTCAATCTTCCACGATGACAATTTTAGTGATACTTTTTCTTTTAGCCCTTATAAAATTTATTTTAAGGATCTTCATTTTTTTTTGTTTTTAAGGCATTGGCCTCCTTAATTTATCCTTTTAGTTGTGGCTTAAGAGGCTCCATGATACATGTAACATCGTTATTTATTTAGGGCTTTCATGACACATCATAATCCTTTGAATTACCACATCATCCAACTAGTACTATGATGAGACATCATCATTACCCTTGGGGATTTTTACCCTGAAATGGGGCTTCGACTTTTGACCATGCATATCTCACTAACTGTGAAGCCACTGGAGATGATCCACATATCAACAAAATCAACATGATGAGAAAAACCCACTGGCTTGGGTCTCAAAGAAAAAAGCGATGAATTTCCACCTCAATAATTCCAACTGTGGGGTGTGCTCAACTTCCAATGAAGCCAAACCCTAGAGCAAGGTTTTCATCTTGTGGCTAGTGCTTCATCAACTTGCATCATCCAACTGTAACATCTTTTGGATATCAACGATAACAATGACCTTGTTAGTGTGAGTTTATACATCCTGTCACCTATGATCAAATGGACTCTTATCATGTGTCGTTAGGGTCTCACTATCAAATTTTTGTCATTTCATTAGGTTTTCAAGAAAAAATTTGGTCACTCGGTATGAGGTATAGGACTATTTCCACTCCTTCCAAAATTTTCATATGTTGGTCCTTGTCATCGCTCAGCTGAGTGTATCATCATTCAAATTTCATCATCATCATTTCAACCATCACCATCATGATCTCATTTAGTTTAGTGTCTCCATTAAATCATTAGGGTTTCAAGGTCACCAAATCTCTCATTTCATGCATAAAATCCAGTAATTGGAGTCGTAATAAGAATTTTTTTCAATAAAGTTTGATTTCAAAATGTAATTTATGTTTCTATTATGTAATAAGTTCATGGTCCTAAAGCTACAATTGAAGGTTTCAAAAAGATATAAGGTTTCGAAAAGATATAAGGTTTCAAAAAGATATAAGGTTCCAAAGGTTACAAAGTCCAAAAAATGCAAGTCATTCTTGGAAAATGACATGTGGTGCCCATCCTCATTCAAAAAAAGTCACCTTAGTTTTAAAAAAGGGAAAAATACAAAAGGGAGAATCATTTTCACTCTTTTACCCTCGTATCATCCAGATCTTCTCTCCTATTGGTAGAAAAAACCAGGTTTTAACCTCTCACTGGAAAAAAATTGAGCTTGTTGCGCATGGAAGCATTACGTTGCGCATCTGAGGAGGGAATTGCGCATAGAAACACTAAGTTGTGCACAAGAATCATACGATGTGCATGGGGCATAGTTTTATAGAAGTGAATTTTAGCAGTCAAATTGGTTTTTTGATGCTTCACTCTAGCCATTACAGCCTCTAGCCTATTCAAGAAGTAAGTTTAAGCCTTTACCCTCCTTTGCACTGTTTACCAAGAGAATTTAATGAAAAACATTTTCTCCTAGGTTTTCTTAGAATTAATGGCTTTACTTCCCAAATGATAAATTGATGTTCAAAACCCTATTTTTATTGCCCCTACACTTTTATTTACAGTTGGTAGACCAATTGCATACATTACACAACTTCATCCCTTCATTTCTACCATTTTCCCTATAAACCATAGTCTACCCTATCTCTTTCTCGGGTAGGACTATGTTTTTCTCTTTACCACCACCTCCCATCACTCATTTCCCAAATTTCAATTTCCCCCTACTCGTTAACATGATTCCGTACCCTCCAAAATTTTCCCAAAAATTTAGGAAACTCCCAAACACATCTTATCCCCTCATTCACTCATAGCGGCAAATTTCACTATTTTTCTTGCTTTCCACCTAGGGGGAAAAATATTGAGGTTTGATCCATCCAATTGTAATAAAATCACTTCCTCTCCATTTGTTAAGAAATTCTTTGAAGATGTCAATTGTTTAGGGTTTTTTCAAAAGGTGGAGGAAGTAGGTTGTCATGAGCAGCTCACAAATATTTTTTCCACCACTTTGAAAGGATAAAAGGATACCATTGAAAGGATTGATTCCATATTTTCAGTAGATGCTATATCCCATTCTACATGAATACCAAATCATGGTGAGAATTGGTTTAAAGGGATGAACCTAGACCTTGAAGAATATAAGCCCTACTTGAAACCACAGTACAAAGGAGCTCATTCACATGTTTTCCCATTTAGATATTTGCTGAAAAGATATGCACTATGAAGGTTGTTTGTAAGTTCTTTATAAGGTAGGTAATATTTTCAAGGATGTATTAATACCACATTATATTGCTTATGTAGTTCACAACTGTTAAATTTCTTAGTTTGTGCAATTTCTTGTATAGGAGTGTGATTGAAACATTTGAAAAGGTCCAAGTGAAATACAGTAGTTTTATAAAGGTAATGGTTCTTCATCAGCTGGCAAAAGAGAGCATGAAATGGATTCCTTCATTGAGGAAACTTTGCAAATGGCCATAATTACTACACCAAGACAACAACAAACCATGTAACCTACCATGGAGGAGGTGGGTTCATCAAGCAGGGTGGAAAATCAATCACCCAAACAATCAGTGACAAAGAGAGCTAGGCCTGAGATTACTTAGACATATTAGAGAGGTAGAAGGCTTGTGTTTTATCCTAAAATTGAGGAAGGGTCCAAGCCCACATTAGTAGAGGAGGGGACATCATTACAACATGATACATCAATTCATGAGGAATAGCATGAGTTTGATCTAGTAGACGTGGAGACTAGCGATGAGCATGAAAACCTAGAGAGGATTATCAAACACAAATATGGTCAGATCAAAGAGCTCCAAGACAAATTGGCGAGGAAAATTTCATCATTTCATTTCTAGAGCAAGAAAATCATCAGTTGAAGGAAAAAAAGTTGTGTTTAGAGAAAAGTCATTTTGAGGCAAGCATGCATGACGTGAAAGGAAAAGCAGTGGTTGATATAGAATATTATGATGAGAAAGAATAGTAGTTGAGAAGGAAGAGGCGAAGGACCATGGGTCTCAAGAGAGAATTGCTGAAGGAACAAGAGAAAAACCCTACAGATGAAGAGGTGAGCTTTGAAGAAAGGATAACCAATGAGATTAATGAGAATAGGGAGTTTTGGCTTCATAAATTCAACATCCATTTGGATAAGCCCTTTTACAAGGCCAACAGTGATAACAAGATACATAAGCACATGGTTGACCATTACTATGTCAGAAATAAAATTTGTAATGTCAAGGCCAAACATTTACAAGCCAAATTAAAGGAAACCATAATCAGCCATTAGGAGAAGGGTAAGTTGAACATACTTATTGATGTGTCAATGATAGCATAATACACCTTATTTGGCACTTATGGACCAATTTTGAGGAAATTTGGAGAAATTTGTTCATTTTGGTGAAATTTGGTTCATTTTTGCAAAATTCAGAAATTTTGACTAGGTCGAAAAGTGTGGCAAGCTCACGTTGCACTTCTCCCCTAGGCATCCAAATGACAAAAGGTTGACATTTTTAGAAATATAATGACCTCCTCTCAAAACCCATTTTCTCAGTTTCCTGGATCAAGGCTCAGATTTTGGGAAAAATCCCCAAAATAGGCCAAAATTCAACATTCTACCTCTCTTTTTCACTTTCGTTGTGCACCTGTAGACTCCTTGGGATAATGACCATATTTCAGCCTAAAATGGGGAATTTTTCATTCTCAAATACTATAAAGAAATATAAACTCTACCACATTCCTAGAATATGTCTCATATTTGAATTTTGACTTCTACAAGCCACCTTAAATTGACCTCCAAGAGCTCATTGCACATCTGCAAATGACTGATAAAGTTTCATGAAATTTCACTGTGCAAATTTTGAGGGTTTTCAGTTTAAATTTGGTAAAATTCAAAAGGTAATAGTAAATGGATGTAAAGGTTCAAAGTAAATGTAAATGGGTAAAATGGGGTTACTTAGGTGGCTTATTCTCTATTTAATGCTTTGAGGAAATGTCTCATGATGGTTAGGAAAAGGCGGAATTGGTTGAGTAACCTCCCTTGTATGTAGTAGACAATGTATAAATGCATGTATTTGGATTTTATTGCTGGAAATTCAACCTCCAGGGGAGGATATAGACCTTAGTGAATATATGAAAAAATTTGGAATCATTTTCAAAGGTTGGATGTTGTGGAACTAAACCTTGGATACTAGTGTAGTTTGTGAATTTGGCAAGAAGTAGTAGACAAAATTTTCAGCTATTGTACTGGGATTCATGTGGTATGTGTTTTAGAAATGTTTTTCCTTATTTGATCATATGTTTTAATGTATTGTACCTTCCATTTCCATTTCGATTCTTCATGTGTTATTTTTCTAAGATGATAAACAAAATTAATTGATTTAGTGCTCTGTTTGTAGAAGCTTTCACATTTTTGTTCATATTCTTCTGATATAAATGAATTAATGAGATTCATGCTCATTTTGAAACCCCACCAATATACCCTATACACAAAGATATCTCTAAAGTGATAAATTATGTGCCTACCTTGCCCCATTACATCTCTACAAATCTGATTTTCAAAGCCCTGACCTAGTCCTCCTAGACCTAAGCAACCATCTAGCACAAAACCATAAAATCAACCAAAACCTGATCTAAACATATCTAACCTAATATCTTTCATGTCACAGTAAATCCTTGTTTGTGATCTCATTGAGAGAACTCTCTTAGCCTAGTAGGGCTAGCTACTAGGTCAAAGTTGCTTGTGGTTACCTTTGGTGGTATCCTTTTCAGCCTTCGGAGAACTATTGTAGTGCTAACATTTTGGCAATGTTGCAGGGGAGCGAGGTGACAAATTTTCCCTAGGAAAGAAAGACAAGGATCAATTCTGATTGTTGATGGTGAACAGTGATCGGGCACAAGAAGGTTTTGCGTCATTCACATGGAGACTCTAGTGTCGAAGAATCCAAAGGTTCAGAATTTTCATGGTGACTCCACTTTTCAAGAACTGGTAGTTGAAATAAATTCATGGTGACCTCACTATTTTCAAGATGGATTCAATTTCTTGAAGGTATGATCCTATGAATTGAGCTCATATTCCTGGTTTTCTGAATCATATTCCTTATATAGACTGGCAAACAACACCGCTAAAGTTTAAAGGTTAGGATGGAGAAGATGCTAGTTTGCATTTGGTCAAATTTCATTTTCATATTTATAGACTAAAGATTGAGTTTCCTTAAGATTGCATGATGAAGATGTTTATGGCTACCTCGGGGGGAAAATCGAGATCATGGTCTGAAGGTCTACCATCTCCAATTTTATATTCTCTAAATGATTTTCATTCAGTTTTCTTTCAACATTATCAAAGCTTTAATTATTCCTTGTCAATGATTGATAGTTGTTGTGAGATTTCTAAAAATTTAATTGAGTTTCTTGAAAATTTGTATGGCGATGAAGAGTCTCTAGATGATGAGATAATAGAAGGCCTTTATGATTTTTCCTCCTAACAATAAATAGTATCTTACTCTTTGGATGAAATAGACATAGACAAAAAAAGAGAAATTCCTATTCCCAATCCAGAAAATCAAAATCATGAAGCCAATAATTACTTCTATAAAACTCAATTTTCTCCTCTGTCTAAATATGAGATAGACCAGCTCCTAAAATTTCATGTTACATCTCAAGCTAATATAGCTTTGCAATGTTCACATAGTCAATAATGTGTTAGTGAAACTTCTTCCATTATTGAAAATGGAAATATTGCTTTAAATGATGACATTCATGAGACTGATGAAACTACATATGAAGTTGTTGTGAGTAAGCCAATTTGTGATGATGATTTCCTGCAAGGAGATCAACTAATAGGGAATATTTTCTTTCATGAAGATGATAGAGCTATCATGTTTAACAATCTTGAAGAATTTTTTATGTTCAAATATTACTTAGACTATGAATGGAAGGAGTATGAGCCTAATATAGAGAGTGTGCAAGAGATAGAGTCAGTGTTTCCCATGCTTCGAGAATTTATAGCCAACACACAAGTAGCAGAAAGTCGTACTTCCCTATTCCTTCCTATGGATCAACAACCAAGTATTCTTTCAGATCAAAATGAACGGAGTAGTTGTATTTTTTTTGCTAGATCTGAAGATAAGGTAACATTTCAAGTTATTCAAGATACTTACCTTGATTTTTTGCAGTTAATAGGGAAGATGTATTTTATTGCTTTCATGGACTAGAATAAAATGTTTAGTGGACACTTGGAGTGGCCTATCTTTTGTTTTTCTACCTCCTCGAGGAAAGTGAGAGCATAATTCAAGTAAGTAGCCATATGTTGGATTGGTTACATTGGAACGATCACTTCACATGATTGTACATATGTCTTGAGAAGGTGGGTAATTTTCATCAGGATTTGAATCCCTCAAGTCTCGAAGATATGTTGTCATCAATAAGTTTTGTAAGTTTTTTTTTAGTCAAAGTTTAGTAAGATTCAAGTCAATCCAGTTTTGAGTCAGTTTTAATTATTTACTCTTGTCTTTTTATTTTTACTCCATGCCCAATGGTTAGGCTACTTGGTCTACGATGTTCTTGACACCTCCAAGGAGCTACCATCCCCAACTGGAGCCAATGTTACTGTCAGTCTATAAAACATGTCAGTAGTGATCAAATAGGCTCTTATCATGTCTTGTTATGGTCTCATTGTCAAATTTTTGTCATTTCATTAGGTTTTCAAGAAAAAAATTGGTCACTGGGGTATTATGTAAAGGACTATCTCCACTCCTTCCAAAATTTTCATATTTTGGTCCATGTCACCACTCAGTTGAGTGCATTATCTTTCAAATTTCATCATCATCATTCTAGTCATCACCATCATGATATCATTAAGTCATTGGGGTTTCAAGGTCATCAAATTTGTCATTTCATGCATAAAATACTGCAATTGGAGGAGTGGTAATAAGCAAGTTTTTTCAATAAAGTTTGATTTAAAAATGTACTTTAAGTTTCTATTATGTAATAATTTCATGTTCCTAAAGTTGCAATTGAAGGTTTAAAAAGGATACAATGTCTCAAAAAGATACGAGGTTTCCAATAGATACAAGGTTCCAAAGTTTACAAAGTCCAAAAAATGCAAGTCATTCTTGGAAAATGACATGTGGTGCCCATCCTCACTCAAAATAAGTCACTTTAGTTTATAAAAAGGCCAAAAATAAAAAAGGGATACTAATTTGCGCTATTTTACCCTCCTATCATCCATATCTCCTCTCCCATTGGTAGAAAAATCACGTTTTAACCTCTCACTGGAAACAAATTGAGCTTGCTACGCATACAACACTACGTTGTGCATCTAAGGAGGGTGATGCGCATATAAACACTGCATTGCGCATAGGAATTATGCGCTAGAAGTGGAATTTAGTAGTAAAATTGGTTTTTTGAGGCTTCACTCTGGCCATTACAACCTCTAGCCTCTTCTAGAATTAAGTTTAAGCCTTTCATACCCTCCTTTGCACTGTTTACCAAGAAAATTTAATGAAAAATTTTTTGTCCTAGGGTTTGCTTAGAACTCATGGATTTTCTTCCCAAATGATAATTTTTTGTTCAAAACCCTAGTTTTCTTGCCTGTACACTTTTATTTACAGTTGGTAGACAACTTCCATAATTATATAACTTCATCCCTTCATTTCTATCATTTTTTCTATAAACCCTAGTCTACCGTAAATCTTTCCAGGGTAGGAATGTGTTTTTGTATTTACCACGCCTCTCCTCACTCATTTCCCAAATTTCCATTTTCCCCTACTAATTAACATCATTCCTTACCCTCTTAAAATTTCCCAAAATTTTAGGAAACTACGAGACCCATGTTGTCCCCTCATTCACTCATAGTTGCAAATTTCACTATTTTTCTTACTTTGCACCTAGGGTTTTAAAGTATGGAAGTTGACTCATCACCATCAGATAGAAGGAAGTATAAAAAAGGGGGGAACGTACTAAAGTTTGAGCCCTCCAATTGCAATTAAATCACTTTCTCTTGGTTTTTCAAGAAATTATTTGAAGATGTCAATTGTTTAGGGTTTTTTGAAAGGGTGCAGGAAGTAGGTTATCATGAGCAGCTCACAGATATTTTTGTGACCACTTTTAAAGGAGAAAAGGCTACCATTGTAGGGATTTATTTCATATCTTTCGTAGTTTCTATATCTCATGCTACAGGAATACCAAATCATGGTGAGAATTGGCTTAAAGGGATGAACCTAGATCTTGAAGAATACAAGCCCTACTTGAAATCACAGTAAAAGGGAGCTCATTCACATGTTTTCCCATTTAGATATTTTGTGAAGAGATATGCACCATTAATGAAGGTTTTCATCAAGTTCTTTACATGCGAGGGCATATTTTCAAGGATGTATCAATACCACATTACACTGCTCATGCACTTCACAACTCTTAATTCTCTCAATTTGTGTAATTTATTGTATAGGAGTGTAATTAAAATGTATGAAAAGGTAAAAGTGAAATAAAAATATCATTATCCTATCCTTTTTCATCATATTTTGATAAATTTCATGGTTCTCCATCAGCTGGCAGAAAATAATATGACATGGGACTCCATCATTGAGGCAACTTTGCAAATGCCCATAATTACTACACCAAGCCAACAGCAAACCATGTCACCTACCATGCAAGAGGTGGATTCATCAAGCAGGGTGGAAACTCAATCGCCCAAAGACTCAGTGATAAATAGACCTAGGCCATAGATTACTCAGACATATCAGAGAGGCAGAAGGCTTTCATTTGCTCCTCAAATTGACGAACGAGCTAAGCCCACATTAGTAGAGCAGGGGACACCATTACAATATGAGACATCCATGCATGAGGAAGAGCATATTTTGATCTAGTAGACTTGGAGGCTAGTGATGAGCATGAAAAACTAGAGAGGATTATCAAAGAGAAATATTTTCATATCAAAGAGCTCCAAGACAACTTGGCAAGGGAAAAATTAATCATTTCATTTTTAGAGAAATAAAATCACCGATTAAAGGAAAAACAATTGTCTTTTGAGAAAAGTCAGTTTGAGGCAAGCATGCATGATGTGAAGGGAAAACTAGTGGTTGACACATACTATTTTGATGAGCATGAAAATCAGGTGAGATGGAAGAGGCCAAGGACCATGGATCTCAAAAGAGCATTGCAGAAGGAAAAAGTGAAAAACCCTCTAGATGGAGAGTTAAGTTTTGAAGAAAGGATAGCTAGTGAAATTAATGAGAACATGGAGTTTTGGCTTGAGAAAGTAAACATCAACTTGTATAAGCTCCTTTACTAGGCCAAGAGGGATCAAAATATACATAAGAACATGGCTTACCAGTATTCTACCAAAAATTAAATTTGTAATGTCAAGCTGAAACAGTTACAAGCCAAACTAAAGGAAACCCTAATCAACCATGAGGAGAAGGGTAAGTTGGAATTACTTGTTGATTCATCCATGATAGCATAATACACATTATTTGGCACTTATGGACCAATTTTGAGGAAATTTGGATCAATTTTTTCATTTTGGTGAAATTTGGCGCATTTTTGGAAAATTTAGAAATTTTCACTAGGTCCAGAAGTGTAGTGAGTTCACACTGCACTTCTCCCATAGGCCTC
This sequence comes from Pinus albicaulis, assembly GCA_034641835.2. Classification (NCBI taxonomy): domain Eukaryota; kingdom Viridiplantae; phylum Streptophyta; class Pinopsida; order Pinales; family Pinaceae; genus Pinus; species Pinus albicaulis. Next base: position 1,470,225,554 of record CM076578.1, read on the forward strand.
CAAGTGGTAGAATGTTGATATTTTTGGAAATATTATGACCTCCTCTCAAAACCCATTTGCTCAATTTTCTATTTCAGGGCTCATATTTTGAGAAAAATCCAAAAAGGATGCCAAAAATCAACATTTAGGCTCTCTTTTTCACTTTTGCTACGCAGCTGGAGACACCTTTGGAGACTGGCCATATCTCGGCCTAAAATGGGTCATTGTGCATGATCTAATACTCTAAATACATATACACTCTTCTGAATTTCCATAATAAGTCTCATATTTGAATTTGGACTTCAGAAAAGCACCTTAAAATGGCCTCCAAGAGCTCGTTGTGAATCTGCAAATGACTGATAAATTTTCATGAAATTTCACTTTGAAAATTTTGAAAGTTTTCAGTTTGACTTTGGTAAAAGTCAAAAGGTAATAGTAAATGAATGTAAGGGTTCAAATTAACTATAAATGGGTCAAATAGGCTTACTTAGGTGTCTTATCCTCCATTTACTTCTTTGATGAAATGTCTCATGATGGTTAGGAAAAGGAGTAATTGGCTGAGTAACCTCCCTTGTATGTAGTAGACAATGGAAAGATGCATGTATTTGGATTTTCTTGCTGGAAATTCAAACTCCAAGGGATGATTTCAACCTCAGTGACTATATTACGAATGTTTTAATCATTTTCAAAGGTTGGATGTTATGGAATTAAACCTTAGATGTAGTTGAATTAAATCTTGGTAGGAAATAATAGACAAAATTTGTAGCGATTATAGTGGGATTCATGTGGTATGTGTTTTAGCAATGATTTTCCTTCTGTGATCATATTTTTGACTTTATTGTAGCTTGCATTTCCATTTCCATGCTTCATGTGTTTGTTTTCTAAGATGAAAAACATAATTCATTGATTCAATTCTCTGTTTCGGAGAAGCTTTCACATTTTTGTTCATATTCTTCTGATATAAATGAATTCAGGAGATTCATGCTCCTTTAGAAACCCTACTAATCTACCTTGTACAAAAAGGTATCTTTAAATTGCTAAAGTATGTACCTAACTTTTCCTATTACATCTCTTCAAATATGATTTTCAGAGCCCTGACCTAGTCCTCCTAGACCTAAGCCACCATCCAGCACAAAACATTAAAATCAACCAAACCCTGTTCTAAACATATCTAGCCTAATATATTTTATATCACAGTCAATCCTTGGTTGTGATCTCATTGAGAGAGCCCTCTTAGCCTAGTAGGGCTAGCTACTAGGTCAAAGTAGTCTGTGGTTACCTTTATTGGTCTTCTTTTCAACCTTCGGAGAACTGGTGGAGTGCTAACAGACCTCATCACATCAAGATGTATCATCATCACCTGCATAATGGGTTCCAAGGGATCCAAAACCTAGGGTTAGATTTTTCATGTACATCATCGTCCTGTATCAAATGCTTAACATCCTGTATTTTTTGCATCTACTACACCAACTCTAACATCGATTAAAACATACTCAACAATATCCCGTTTTTTATTGATGTAAACACAACTAACATGACAGGGCATGTTGCATCCTACATCTCTATCTCTCCCCCTTGATTCCTCTAAGGTTTTCTCTCCCTTTCACATCAGTGGAAAAGGGTGTTTGACACGTCCTTGATGAAATATCCAAGTGATATGGCTTCCCTTGACAACATTCTTACCTTTTGCATCATATATATAATACTCCCCTAACAATGTCTAATCTTTTGATTTAGCTCCCCATGTCTTCATATTTCTGATCTTCGAATTGTACAAGCATTCATTGTGAAAATTGTTTACTCTGCCACACCTTGGTGATATTATATTCTTTCTTGGTGAATGACCTTCCTTCCTAGTTCTATGGAGTCCACGTCAAGTCACTTATACAATCTTATAAAAAATGGCCAAAATTATGGCATGAATTATACTCTACATATAGTCTTAATAATGGGTAAAAGATGTTGTAAATTTTTCTATCATATGTGTAAGCGACTTCATCTTGTCTTACAGAAAAAATGATTTGGGCTTTGATAAAACACTTTATCAATACTCCTACTATATCCCCTAAAATGTTGAGCTCTCTTTCCATAGTTATAACATGTGTAACAATAACCATGAAATGTGCTAGCATACCTGGGAGAATAGGGTGAAGATGTCCTAAAGTTGTCTCACCTTTGAGACTTTCCAAGTATTTGTCTCTCTTCATTTCTGAATTCTCTTTTATGACTTGGAATTTTAAATGCATCATATTTATTTCTTGAGGTATTGGTATTCAAGTTTCGAGGTTGGTTTATTTATGAAATAATTTGACTTTTGGCTTATCCCCATTTTTGGCATCAGGTTTATTTTCATGAGTCTTGTTTTCTTCCTTAACATGTGGTTGTTCTCCATATTTTGGATGAGGTTTCTCTTCATGTGACTACTCTTCATCATTGGAACAAGGCTTCTCTTCTTTGACATGTCGGTTTTCTTCATTTTTGAACCATGAGGACTCACCAACATATCCTAGACTTGTATTTGTTGAACCCTTGGTTAAATTAAGAGGGGGGGGGGGGGTGAATCAGTTTAATGCAGTCATGGTCTTGTAAAACTTTATTTTACACTTATTTACATCTTCATTTCGTTATCAACTTAATATACAATGGAACAACTATCTTAATAAGTGAGCAACATGTATTAAACAGATTAAATACAGAATATCAACATATAATCATCATGCACATAGACAACATATATAAGTGGAAACCCATAAGGGAGAAAACCACATCTTATTATTGTTTTGATGCAAAGGCAAGCTCCAAGTCCCTCTCACCACTAATTTTCTATAGGCTCCAACCTACAGGAGGCTACTACCTCAATTCCGCAAGTTACAACTTGCAAGGAAGCTCCAACTCCCATCTATTCTCTGTAGGCTACAACCTACAGGAGGCTCTTACCTCAACCAGCTACAACTGGACATCTATCAAGCTACAACTTGATATGGAAGCACCAACTTCCTCACTATACAATAAAATCACATGTTGATTTACCTGGATATCAGCTCTATTATTCTCCTTATTTACTGTTGTCCTTCGAGCATTCAAATTTGCTTTATATCATCTCTGTATCTTCACAAATCCTCTCTCTGCTCCTTCTTCTTCTTACATTCTCTCACCTCTTTCTCCATTCTCTAACCCCCTCATGCATATGCTGGTAACATTATTTATAGAGATCACCTCATAACTATTTGCATTCCACGGGGAATTTGAAATGAATAGGTATGATTATTTTCCTTCCCCCTTCTCATTTTCTTGTCTAGAACGTTCATAATAATATAACAGAATGTATACATTTTTGTATTACAGTGGAGGTTTTCTTTGCCTACGGATACTTGCCTTTGCATCACATACAATAAAAAATAATCAATGAATTTATATTTACAGTCACAACAAGTATATTTCACTCAGCCCTTTCAGCTCTTTGCTCATTGTGCATTTGTATTTTCTACTGCTATCAGAGTCGTTTCGGTTTCTGCTATTACATTCAACATAGTTCTGTAAAACTGTCATTTTGGTGTAACTTGACCCAACTATTGTGTTTCCAATAATACCACCATATTCTCCCCCTTTTTTTTGACTCTACCTCTTTTTCTCAAGCCCACAGCATTCAACCTTCACCGCTCTTCTAAACACTCGATTCTGCCCTTTTCTTTGTCTCAAGTCCTTACTTGAGCCTTTCTACCTGTGTTCATACTTTCTTCCATTATTAAGGAGGAACTGCTTTACTCTCTACACGTAGTGTCGAGTCTTAGTCTACCCAAGTCCTTCTGCCGTGTTCAGCCTTTTCTTCATAAACTGTCATTGCCGCATCAACCACTATTATGCACGAGTGTAAGGTCTTATTCAAGTCTATTCTTGCGTTCAAGATTTCCTTTTTGTTTTACGTTATAATCCTCCTTTTCTCTCCAAAACGATTTAACAAATAAATCCCATACTCTTAGACTTGAAATGCTTTAGGCTTTAGTGTTGATCTGCATTGCATCCGCTCTCTTTATCACACTTTGGCGATTCCAGTTATCTCATGTGCCTTTGTCCATCTGATCTCCCGATATGCGATATGTGACAGGTTCCACTATCCTTTATCGCTATTTTGCATCGCAACTTCTATAACTTGCGAATTATTATCACATAAGCATCACTGATTGCGATGTACGATGGTAATATCACATCGCATTGCCACTTCATGGTATGCGATGAACTTCACATCTCCGATGTGAGATCTTGCGTTGTGCCGCCACATGTCCCTTCGCATCACCACATCGCATCGTAATATTGCATCGCATTGCTCTTGCTTCCGATTTATGAACTGATTTCCACCGATGCGATCATCACTGTTGATCTGTCCAGATCTACGGTCCTCGTTGCTGCTGGCACTTTCAATTAATACTCAAGCACTAGCATAATATCATCATTGCTTATGATTCTCAACTCTATGGTTTAAACCCCAAATAAACCATATAAATATTTACGGGCCCACAACTTTATTTCAACATACCTTTTACACCGTCGATCTAATTTCTCATATATTCAATGATTATTGCATAAAAAAGATACATGACCTTCAATTTTTCAATCTCACGCGAAATAGCTGGTTTTGTGTTGCTACGTGTCAACTCCTTAATGATATCACGGTCATTTCAGCTTTTACCACTTACCACTCTAAAGCTACGCGAAAACCCATTTCCTGGTTTTTTAAAACCATCTTCACTGTTCCATCTGTGCTATTGATTCATGGTTCCGTACTCCGTTGACCAAGGTTTCTCTCGCTTATCCTTTCCAAACTTCTAGTTCTGTTATAACTCCACACAAATAAAATTCATCTACTGTGCCATTCTGCTTCCTCTAATCCACTATGCCATGAATTATAGCTTCTTCTTTCGTCAAGTTCATTCAGGTTCACCACTTATCTTGCGATGATTCTTATCCATTCATTTCTTGCCTTTGATGTTGCGATCTAATCGTGACTGTTCGTTCACCTCACTTGGAATTCATCTGACTTAGTCTATTTTCCATTTGTTTATGTTGTCCCACTCTATGACACCGGTCCCTCCACGCTACTCCTCCTAAGCTTGTTCTTTATTCTAAGTGCGCTAATCTCTCATGAGCTTGTTTTGTTGCCTTTTCTCCTTTTCTTCCTTAGCTACTTATCTGCTACCTCTGCTTCTTTCTATTGCCTCTCTACATTCGTTGTTTCTCTTATTTTGTTGTTCCTCTACCTCTCTTTTATTCTTTCTTACAGCATTATTGTCCAATCTGCTCCTTTTCCTTATTGCTGGTTCTTCTCTGCTCCTTTGCCTTAGTGATAGTTTAGGTTCTGCTCCTTTGTGCTCCTTTTCCATCAATGACAATATTTCCAACAGTCTCCCCCTTTGGCATTGATGGAAACACATCCACCAATACTCCAAGACTTCCTTCAGGACTTCCTCCCCCATTCATTCTGAGAAGTATCTTGTCTTTCTTCCTCTGCCTGCTTTACAAAAGAGCCTTTCTTATTTTGCTTGCTTTTCCTCCCCCTTTGAAATCAATGGCAAAGGGTTGCACTTTTCCCAGTGTGGTTTCTATCTTTTCATAATACTTTGATCTTGAGGACCTGTTGCATGCACTGCTCCATTTCTCTAGCTCTTTTGTGACAATTTTATTGATTGTTCTCCCCCGGGAATGATGCTTTCTTGACTGATACATACTATCACTTAACTTTTGTTCTGATCCCATTCTTTGTATGTAGTCTTTAATTATATATATATATATATATATATATATATATATATATATATATATATATATATATATATATATATATATATATATATGTATGTATGTATGTATGTATGTATGTATGTATGTATGTGTGTATGTATGTATGTGTATATGTATATGTATATCACGAAGGTCACGAATTTCCTAATATATAAGTAACATGTGGGCCACTACTCCCTGAACATCTCTTAGATATTTGAATGGTTCTTTAGCAGGAGGTTTTGTGAATATGTCTGCTATTTGTTCCTTAGTTGGTACATATTCCAACTTCACTAATTTTTGTGCTACTTGTTCTTTGAGGAAGTGGTACTTTATTGGGATTTGCTTTATTTTTTAATGAAGTACAGGATTTTTTGGTATATTTATTGCACTTGTATTGTCACATTTGATAGAAATGGGTTCATCAATGCTTACCTTCATGTCTTGGAGAGTTTGTTTCATCCACATTACTTATGTGCAACATGTTACTGTTGCTATGTATTCTGCTTCTGTTGTAGATAGAGAGATAGAAGTTTGCTTCTTGCTTAGCCATGCCACCAGAATTTTTCCCAAATAAAATGCACCTCCACTTGTGCTTTTCCTGTCATCCACAGAACTGGCCCAATCTGCATCTGTGTATGATGTCAATGTGAATCTTTTTCCTTTTGGATTCCATAGGCCATAATGTGAAGTTCCTTGTAGATATCTAAATATTCTCTTGATTGCAAGTAAATGATTTTGTTTTGGTGCTGCTCGATATCTTGCCACAAGTCCTATTGCCAACATAATGTCTAGTCTAGAAGTAGTTAGGTATAGTAGAGTTCCTATCATGGATCTGTAAATTTTTTGATCTACATATGTTGATCCATCATTAGCACATAGTTTTCATCCAGTGATCATGGAAGTTGACACAGGTTTGCAGTCTTCCATTTGAAAGCTTTTCAACATTTCTCTTCAGTATTTTTCTTGTGAAATGAATATTCCACTGTTCTTTTTTTGAATTTTAAGACCTAAATAGAAGGTGAGCTCTCCAATCATTGACATCTCAAACTCTAATTTCATTTCTTCAGCAAATCCTTTTTCTAACTCATCTTTTTTGCTTCCAAACATGATGTCATCTACATACACTACTACAATTAAGAGTTCATTTTCATTAGCCTTTATGTACAAATTGATGTCTACTCCTCCCTTCTTGAACCATTGTTTTTACAAGTATTTGTCCAGCCTTGAATACCATGCATGAGGAGCTTGTTTTAGACCATATAAGGCTTTCTTTAATCTGCACAAATAGTCATGTTTATCTGTTAATGAGAATACTTCAGGTTGTTGCATGTAGATTTCTTCCTCTAGATCTCCATTCAGGAAGGAAAACTTCACATCCATTTGATATACCTTGAAATCATGATAGCATGCAAAGGCAAAAAACATTCTGATTACTTCCATTCTAGCTACAGGGGCAAAGGTTTCATCATAATCAAGACCTTCGATTTGAGAGTATCCCTTGCATACAAGTCTAGCTTTATTTCTGATTACCTGACCTTGTTCATTCATCTTATTCTTGAATATCCATTTTATGCCAATGAAAATTTTCCCAGTGGGTCCTGGAATTAACTCCCAGGTATTGTTCTTCACAATTTGGTCTAGTTCTTCATTCGTAACATTTACCCAGTATTTGTCTTTGCTGGCTTCCAAAGACTTTAAAGTGCTTGATTGATGCTAGTTTACCATGCGATAATTCGTGAGTGATGCAGGGGCATTAGGCTCAAAAGTTACTTTGTACATAAGTAGACATAGGGGGTCCCATGTTCTTTAAATTTCTTGTAAATATTAAATAAATTTGGTAGGGAATTGTAATTGTTCTCAAGTCATTTTTGGAACATGAGAAATTGGTTAAGATAGGAATAAGAAGAGTCAGTTTAGGATTAGTTCAGTTATTGAGTTTGATTTTAGGAATTGGGAATGCTAAGAGTTGCTGAACTATTTGGAGACCTGAATCGATTCAGGTCATCCCTGTGGTATAAATGTAATCCTGAAGAGTTTAGATAGATAGAGAGAGAGAGAGAGAGAGAGAGAGAGAGAGAGAGAGAGAGAGAGAGAGAGAGAGAGAGAGAGAGAGAGAGAGAGAGAGAGAGAGAGAGGTAGAGAACCTCTTCAGCAACAGAGTAGGAGGATAATGGCCACTAAACTGAATATCTGGCCTGTCATGAAATTGTAAGAATTTTCTTTTGAGATTTATCGCGTGTATGTATATATATATCTGTTTATGGAAGAACTGTATTTAAATTAAGTGTGTCTGGATGGGATGAAACCCTGTTTGAATGTCTTCGAATTTCAATGGTTACCTTTGGATACGTATAAAAGAATTGTGTCTGAATTATGTGAGAAGGGCATTGTTGCGTTAATTGCTGTATGAATGACTTTCGTATCTCAAAACTAATTGTATAAGAATGTGTAATTATGTACTCTGCAATTTGAGATTAATTTTGCTCTGTATATAGTTACAGCAATCGATGTAAATACTGTCGACACTGTGTCTCAAACTGGTCGACAGTGGAGTGATATAGTCGTGAGTATATGCCACGAACAGAGGCATGGCTTTAAGCCACACATAAGCGATAGTGGTGTTCATCGGACGAGCACTGTATAATGAGGAGCAAAGGCACATTAGTGACAACGCGAAAGAACTACGTTAATTAGAATAGAATGGGCGGAACCTGAGCGCAACAGAGTAGAGCGGAACCTGGCATGTCGAAGAAGTAGAACCATGACCAGATGAACAGTGAAGGCGGTTTCTGGTTTTCATCACACCATCTTTACATGGTGAGTGGTATTTGAGGGATTGGGAGTGATTCCATACGCTAGGCGACACGTGTCCCCAAGCAAATTTTCAAAACCGCTCTCATTGCGCGCTATCACGCATTATCGTTCGTGCAGTTCGCCCGTGCGATATCTGTCCAATCAAATGAAGTGGCGCGACACGATAACAACTATTGGATGGAGATGACCGTTAGCATTAGGGCCCATACGTATGTGTTGTGGTTTGCGGGTTTAATCCAAAGTTTTAATTATATGCATTGTATTATTATGGTTTGAACCATTGCAAGGATTATTCATACAAGATTTAAATATTAAGGGTGTAGACTATATGTGGGGATTATGAATTGGTTGAAATTTATAAGAACAGAGGAATTGAGTGCATAACATAAGGGCTTGGAATTAATATCTTAAATCTTAGAGATTTGAGATATTAACACTCTCATATTTAAGTGTTGAAATTTCCAGCATAGAACAAAGGAAGGTTGTGAGATTGCCCGGATCAGGAAGATGATTGGGCATGAAAAATTGAATGTATTTGTACACACAGCTTAGCTAAAAATTTGAGCAAAACGGGACTATGGGATGACCCCGCTACCAAGTGGTATCAGAGCTCTAGGAATAGCTCTTTTTGAAAAGTCCAAGTTTGGTGAATGCAAGGAAACCAGACTTATGGAAACTGATAATATTGCAGCCTACAGAAGGTGATTGTAGAATTACAGAGTCCAATTGGAGGACAAGAGTTTTGAAGACTACAGATTTGAAGAAGGAATATCAGGCAGCAAAGTACACAGAATCATAGTGAACAGGATTTGCAGGATCAGTGGAGGACAGGATCATGATCTTATAGGTAATTAACTTTAATCTGATTTGAAATTGTAGTTGCAGAATTATGGTTGCTGAAAATTGAAGACAGAGTTTGATAGTGAAGGTAGTGAGCCTGGCATTCAGCTGAAGGCTGGATAAAGAGGACATTTGTAGTGTTCTCAAGAGAAGATGAGCAGTGTTTAACTTTGGTTGAAGGATTGTTTGCAGAAGTCAAAGTGCAGACAATTGAATACATCTCAGCAGAAGTAGATCACAGCTTTGAGAGTAGTGATAGAAGAATCCAACAAGGGATTCTGAGTGCAGAAAGATTGTGGCAGAACCTGGAAGAATTCCAACAGAGGTTGGGTGAGCAGAGAGCAAAGGTGTTCTTGAGAGAAGTTGCAGAGTGAAGCCTAGTGAGAAAAAGAGAGTGCTCTGAAGGTTCCAGCAGAAAGGGGACTAGTACTTGCCAAAATCCGGATCCGGAGGGAAGGATTGGTGAGGTGAGTTGCAAAAAGAGAGCTTGCTATTACAGAGGCTTAGTGCAGCTTGTGAGTGAAGAACTCCTAGAGAAGAAAATGGCTACTGAGAGCCATAGCAGAGACTACAAAGATTGCAGAGGTTTTGAGAGAGGCCACAACAGAAGAACGAAAGAAGATGCCAAAGCAAATGGCATGAAGAAGAAATCCACAGATGAAGAATGGCAGAAAGAATTAGCTGAGATCAGGGAAGAGTTCAATATATTGAAACTAAGGATAGAAGAAAGCCAGAGAGTTGGTTGGATAATGAGGAAGAATGTGAAATGGCAACCATTACAATTGAGGATGAGGTAGAAGAAGATTTCCCTATTAAGAGAAGAACTCAGAGCAACTGAGTTGAAAGAAGAAATTTATGTCTGTGAAGCAGAACAGAGCATAGATGAAGAGTGGAGACTTGCAGGAGATCTTGTGAGACATAGTGAAGACTTGAGGCAGCAAGAATCTTGTCTTGCTGAGGAGGAAATCATTGAGGAATTCATGAGTTAGAGGCTTGTGTTCTTAAGTCTGAAAATTGTGAAGTGATGACAGACTCCACAGAGGAAGAAGAACCCAGAGTTCTTGAGACAATGATGGAAACTGAAGATTCCATGTGCAGACCTGTTCAAGAAGAAGTGCTTGAGGAAGCAACCAAGACTGAAAGGTATTGTGATTTGAAAACTAAAAATTTGTGTGTGTTTGCAAGTACACCACTGGAAGATGAACAAGCTTCAGAGTTTGTTGGTGAGAAGAAGAAATTGAATCTGAAATATGTTCAGATCAATGTTGAGATAGTGAGATATCTGGGAAAGATGAAGACAGAAGGGTAAAACGAAGATATACAGCAGAATTTTGAAGCTGAGAGAGAAGGGCCAACAGAGGATTGGTAAAGAAAAAGAAGAGGCATAAAAGGTTGTGTAAGGTTCGCGAAATCTACTCCTATGGAAGTTGTTGATTTGTATAGGAGGTTGGACTTCCAGAGAAGAGAATTGGAGGAGCAAAGAACCTATACACAAGATGGTTTGCTAAGGGAACAAGGCAGGATGAGAGGCGATTGCTAAAGATTGCCCACAAAGAAGAAGAAAATGCTAAGTTTAACTTCCAACATGTTGAAGATGCAAAACAAACACAAGATAATTTGCTGAGTTGTTTGCTGGGAGCATTTGAAGAAGAGAAAGGGATTATAGACCCTGGAGAAAAGATGCCTGAAGCTGTGAAGAAGAGAGGAGTAGATACTAGCTTGCAGAATCAAATTCTGTTTACTAGTATACTGGAGGAGTATGTCACTGCTGGTAGGAATTTAAATAGTGGATTGTTTTCTGAGAATGAATTTACAGATGATGAACAAAAGAAAATTTTTGCAGAGGGAGAGGAAGGGGAGGTAGCAACACCCACGGTGGCAGCAGCAACACCCATGGTGGCACCATATGCAACATGGGGGATGATGCCTGTAGGAGTAGTAAACATGTTAATAGCATGTGAGACTGCAAGAGAAGAAATATTGGCAGCAATAGAGATTGGAAGCAGTAGCAGAGGGAAAGATGATTTCCAGCTAGAGGATAAGTTGAACATGGAGATTGAATACATCAGAATACTAATGATGAGAGTGACTCAGGAGCAGCAGATAGCAGCAAGGAAACAAAAGGATCTTTGTTCACGGAGGACAAAAGTAGATAGTGAAAGTATAGTTGGAGGTGACTTACAGAACAAAGTCAGGAAGCTTGGAGAAGATTAGTTGAAGGATGATGAATCTGATGGGTAGCAGCAAAACCAAGTATGGGATCCTGGAGGTAGAGACAAAGAGCACATGATCAGGAGATCATGAATAATTTGAAGCTTGGGAGTCTGATGCAGGGGCATTAGGCTCAAAAGTTAATTTGTACATAAGTAGACATAGGGGGTCCCATGTTCTTTAAATTTCTTGTAAATATTAAATAAATTTGGTAGGGAATTGTAATTGTTCTCAAGTCATTTTGAGAAGATGAGAAATTGGTTAATGTAGGAACACGAAGAGTCAGTTTAGGATTAGTTTAGTTATTGAGTCTAATTTTAGGAATTGGGAATGCTAAGAGTTGCTGAACTGTATGGAGACCTGAATCAATTCAGGTCATCCTTGTGGTATAAATGTAATCCTGAAGAGTTTAGATAGAGAGAGAGAGAGAGAGAGAGAGAGAGAGGTAGAGAACCTGTTTAGCAACAGAGTAGGAGGATAATGGCCACTAAATTTAATATCTGGCCTATCATGAAATTGTAAGAATTTTCTTTTGAGATTTAGCGCCTGTATGTGTATATATATATATATGGAAGAATTGTCTTTGAATTAAGTGTGTCTGGATGGGATGAAACTCTGTTTGAATGTCTTCAAATTTCAATGGTTACCTTTGGATACGTATAAAAGAATTGTGTCTGAATTCTGTGAGAAGGGCATTGTTGTGTTAATTTCTGTATGAATGACTTCTGTATCTCAAAACCAATTGTATAAGAATGTGTAATTATGTACTCTGCAATTTGAGATTAATTGTGCTCTGTATATAGATAGAGAAATCGATGTAAATAATGTCGACACTATGTCTCGAACTGGTCGACAGTGGAGTGATATAGTCGTGACTAAATTCCACGAACAGAGGCATGGATTTAAGCCACGCATAAGCGATAGTGGTGTTCATTGGATGAGCATTGTATAACGAGGAGCAAAGGCACATTAGTGACAACACGAAAGAACTACATTAATTTGCATAGAACGGGCGGAACCTGAGCGCAACACAGTAGAGTGGAACCTGGCGTGTCGAAGAAGCGGAACCATGACTAGATGAACAGTGAAGGCGGTTTCTGGTTTTCATCGCACCACATTTACATGGTGAGCGGTATTTGAGGGATTGGGAGAAATTCCATACGTTGGGTGACACGTGTCCCTAAGATAATTTGCAAAACTGCTCTCATTGCGCACCATCACGCATTATCGTTCGTGCAGTTCGCCCATGCGATATCTGTCTGATCAAATGAAGCGGCGCGACACGATAAAAACCATCAGATGGAGACGACCATTAGCATTGGGGCCCATACGTATGTTTTGAGGTTTTCGGGTTTAATCCAAAGTTGTAATTATATGCATTGTATTATTATGGTTTGAACCATCGCAAGGATTATTCGTACAATATTTAAATATTAAGGGTGTAGACTATATGTGGGGATTATGAATTGGTTGAACTTTATAAGCACAAAGGAGTTGAGCACATAACATAAGGGTTTGGAATTAATATCTTAAATCTCAGAGATTTGAGATATTAACACTCTCATATTTAAGCGTTGAAATTGCCAGCATAGAATAAAGGAAGGTTGTGTGATTTCCTGGATTAGGAAGATGATTGGGCATGAAAATTTGAATGCATTTGTACACACAGCTTAGCTAAAAAGTTGAGAAAAACAGGACTGTGGGATGACCCCGCTACCAAGGAGTCTTGTCACAATTTGGTCTTAGATGAGCTTTGTTGAGAATGTGAACAACTATGTGTACTGCTTCTGTGCATTAGGTTTGGGGAATGTTACTTTCTTGCATCATAGCTCTGGCAATCTATTGTACTGACCTGTTTTTCCTCACTACCACTCCATTTTGTTGAGGTGTACCTACAATTGTAAACTGTTGTTTTATTCCATCCTCATTGCATAGGTCTGCAAAATCATAGTCTGTGAATTCACCTCCTCTGTCTGATCTGATGCACTTTAGCTTTCATCATGTTTAATTTTCAGCTTTAGTTCTTGAAGGTCCACACAGGTCCATGTGTACAAGCTGAAGAGGCCGACTTGTAGATAGTATCTCTTTGGTCTTGAAAGATATCCGAGTCTGCTTTCTTACTTGGCAGGATTTAAATATGGTATTTGAAGGCTTCTTTATTGCTGGCATACCTCTGATTGCATTCTTCTTACTCAGACTGATGATGTGGTCAAAGTTTAGGTGTCCCAATCTTGTATGCCATAACCATGATTCATCAAGCGTTCTTATGTGGCATTCTTCATTCTATTCTTTCACTATATAGACATTACTTTCTTTTCGTACACCTTTGATCAAGGTCTTTCCTATGGTGCTCGATCTTACCTCATAGTCTTGGCCTCTAAAGAGGACCTCACAGCCCTTATCACACATTTGACTAACGCTTAGCAGATTGGCTTTCAGCCCATCCACAAATAGTACATCTTGAGCTTTTCCTCTTCCATGATTCAGACCCACTGAGCCTTTTCCTTTGATTTTCCCTGCTTTATCATTGCCAAATGTTACATTCCCAGATTTCTTTTCATCAAAGGTTACAGACTTGCTTCGATATCCATTCATATGCTTTGAAAATCCACTATCCAAATACCATTGGCTTTTTTGATCTTGGGCTGTTAGAGCCAGGTCACACTTATTCAACTTATTTTTCCACTGCATGCAGCTATTTGTTTGGCACCTTTTCTGAGAAGATGGACCGCATTCTTTGAGAGGACATTTGGAAGACATGTGTCTGATTTGATGGCATACAAAGCATTTGATTATATTATTAAATGGATTATGTGTACGAGTGAACTCTCCACTATTCATAAATATCCTTGGGGTTTTAAGCATTATTCTTTGTCCATACGTTCTGCACCCCATGGCTTTATGGATGAGCCCCTTACAAAAAAAACAATACCCATGGAAACAATTAGTGTACCTGGTGTAGATTTTTCCTCTCCATTTGTTTTCTTGAGGTAGTCTTTTCAATTTCTGCATCTTTTGCTAGTTGAAATCAATTATCTTTGTCTGAAAGTATGCAACAATATGTCCCATTTTGTGGCAGAAAAAACAAGTGACATTTCTCATAGGAGGAAAGAATCTCCTTTGAGATATTCTGAACTTGTCCAATTGATCTTCAGGAACAATTGAGATTTTTGCAACTGCTTGCTTCTTCCTCTCATTCTTTGTCTCTTGATGTTGCTGCTTGTTTCTGTTTGTTTCATCACACATCAAGTTCTTGCTGGATTCTACTTCCGTGGTTCCTTTTTGAGCTGTTTCATTATCCTTTACAACTTTTACAAAAATGATATTCTTGTTATCTTCTACCTTGGACTTACTGGTTTCTCCTTCATATCCTATCCCAGCCTTTATGAGAGGAGATCTTTGAGCATTTAGAATCTTGTCCAACTGTTCAATGCTTGTCATTTTAGGAGTGTTCATTGACAATTCCCTTTGGGTTTTTTCTAGTTTCTTTCTCAGGAATACCACTTATTCTTCCAATTTCTCTTGCTCATGATGTTTATCTTTAATTTTCTTTAGCAGAATGTCTTCCACCTTCTTAGCTACTTCAAGTTCTACTTTCAATGGAATGAAGTCTTATGAATTTGGTACCTCTTTTACATATTTGAGGAGAATGTCTTTTTGTTTTCTGCACCTGAGTTTAAGTCTGTCTATTTCTTTCAGGGCACTTTTTAGCTCCCCCTCAAGATCTACCTCACCTTCGTCCTCATCTTCTAGAAGAAATCCTTTAGACTCTTTCTTGGCCATCAACACAAATTCAGAGGTTCCTTATTCATTGAGGATTCATCTGAGTTTTCAGATGCACTACTCTCTTGCTGAGCATAAAGTGATTTTCTATTGAATCTCTTCCCTTTTGGCCAGTTATTTGTTTTGGTTTTATCTGTCTCTTGAGTCCGATTATTTTTTTTCTTGTAAGGAGACTTTGATGCATAGTGCCCAAATCTTCCATAGTTAAAGAATTTAAATGGAAACTTACCTTTATACTTACCTGAGCCTCTATCCAATCTTCTGACAAATTTGGCCTCTTCTTCATCAGAGCAGGAGCATGTATCTTCCGTTTCTTCTTTGCTCTTCTCATCCTTAAAGTCTGGCTCCCTCACATTTGACTTCCTCTATGGAAGTCTCATATCATAGGTTGTTAAGTTTCCAAGTAATTGGTTCATGGTCAAATTTTCCCAATCAGCTGTTTCTTCTATGGCAGAAACCTTGGGATTAAAACTAGATGGTAAATATCCCAATATATTTTGAAAAATTACACATTCTCTAATGGTTTCTCCTAGAGCTTTCATATTATTCACAATTTCTGCAACCTTTAAGAAGAAGCTGGCAACATCTTCTTCTTCATTCACTGTTATATTTTCAAATTGAGCTCGATAGACTTGTATTTTGGCCATATTCACCTTTTTGTCTCCCTCATGGATGCTTTCTAATGTATCCCATATTTCTTTGGCAGTATTTTTCTGCATTACTTTGATAAATTCTGCCTCACACAGACCACTTAAGAGAGCATTCATGGATTTGCATTAGGTATAAAATATTGTTTGGCTTCCTTCTCTGTGTCAGAATCCTTTGGGGCATATCCCAAATCCACAGCAACCCAAACTTCTGTTCCTAGAGACATTATGTACGTCTTCATTCTTATTTTCCAAAAGGCATAATTTGTGCTAGTAAACAAAGGGGCTTTATTTGTTGAGCATCCTTCTAGACTAGCCATCTTGAGGACCAAGGATCTTCTTCTGGTTGTTAAATTGATATCGAAGGAACCTACTCTGATACCAAGTGTTGAACCCTTCGTTAAAATAAGAGGGGGGGGGGTGAATCAGTTTAATGCAGTCATGGTTTTGTAAAACTTTCTTTTACACTTATTTACATCTTCATTTCGTGATCAACTTAATATAAAATGGAACAACAATCTTAATAAGTGAGCAGCAGGTATTAAGCAGATTAAATACAGAATATCAACATATAATCATCATGCACATAGACAACATATATAAGTGGAAACCAATAAGGGAGAAAAACACATCTTATTATTTTTGTGATGCAAAGGCAAGCTCCAACTTCCTCTCACCACTGATTTTATGTAGGCTCCGACCTACTGGAGGCTACTACCTCAATTCTGCAAGTTACAACTTGCAAGGAAGCTCCAACTCCCATCTATTTTCTGCAGGCTACAACCTACAGGAGGCTTCTACCTCAGCCAGCTACAACTAGACATCTATCAAGCTAAAACTTGATATGGAAGCACCAACTTCCTCATTGTACAATAAAATCATATGCTAATTTACCTGGATATCAGCTCTGTTTTTCTCCTTCTTTACTGCTATCCTTCTAGCCTTAAAATATGCTTTATATCATCTCTAGATCTTCACAACTCCTATCTCTAGTCCTTCTTCTTCTTACATTCTCTCACCTCTTTCTCCATTCTCTCACCCCCTTATGCATATGCTAGTAACATTATTTATAGAGATCACCTCATAACTGTTTGCATTCCACAAGGAATTTGAAATGAATAGGTATGACTCTTTGCCTTCCCCCTTCTCATTTTCTTGTCCAGCACATTCAAAATAATATAACATAATCTATAAAAAAAATTATTAGAGTGGATTTTTTCTTTGCCTACGGAGACTTGCCTTTGCATGAAAAACAATAAAAAATAATCGATGAATTTATATTTACAATTACAATAAGTATATTTCACTCAGACGTTTCAGCTCTTTGCTCGTTTTGTATTTGTCTTTTCTGTTGCTGTCAGAGTCGTTTCAGTTTCTGCTATTACATTCAACATAGTTCTACAAAACTGTCATTTTGGCCTAACTCGACCCAACTGTTGTGTTTCCAATAGTGCCACCATATTCTCCCCTTTTTTCTCGACTCTGCCTCTTTTTCTCGAGCCCACAACGTTCAACCTTCACCACTCTTCTAAACACTTGATTCTGCCATTTTCTTTGTGTCGGGTCCTTACCTGAGCCTTTCTACCCGTGTTCATACTTTCTTCCATTATTAAGGAAAAACTGCTTTACTCTCTACACATAGTGTCGGGTCTTATTCTACTTGAGTCCTTCTGCAGTATTCAACCTTTTCTTCATAAACTGTCGTTGCTGAATCAATCACTATTCTGCACGAGTGTCGGGTCTTACTCAAGTCTATTCTTGTGTTCAGGCTTTCCTTTTTGTTTTACGTTATAATCCTCCTTTGCTCTCTGAAATGATTTAACAAAGAAATCCCATACTCTTGAACTTGAAATGCTTTAGGCTTCAGCGTTGATCTGCATCACGTCCTCTCTCTTTATCTCACTTTGGTGATTCCAGTTATCCCATGTGCCTTTGTCCATCTAATCTCCCGATATGCGATATGTGATGGGTCCCACTTGAATTTATTGCTACTTCGCATCGCAACTTCTATAACTTATGAATTCTTATCACATAAGCATCGTTGATTGTGATATGCAATGGTAATATCGCATCGCTACTTCGCATTGCATTGCATCACCACTTCATGGTATGCAATGAACTTCACATTTCCAATGTGTGATATTGTGTTGTGTCGCCACCTGTCCCTTCACATCGCCACATCGCATCGCATCGCATCCCAATATCACATCACCACATCGCATTGCATCGCATCACAATATCGCATCGCATTGCACTTGCTTCCGATTTATGATTTGATTTCCACCGATGCTATCATCACTGTTGATCTGTCCAGATCTATAGTCCTTGTTGTTGTTGGCACTTCGGATTAATACTCAAGCGCTAACATAATATTATCTCCACTTATTATTCTCAACTCTATGGTTTAAACCCCAAATAAACCATATAAATATTTACGAGCACACAACTTTATTTCAACGTACCTTTTACACCATCCATCTAATCGATCATATATCTGACGACTATCGCATAACAAAGATACACGACCTTCAATTTTTCAATCTCACGTGAAATAGCCAGTTTTTTGTTTCTACGTGTCAATTCCTTAACGCTATCGCGTTCATTTCAACTTTTACCACTTACCACTCTAACGCTATGCGAAAACCCATTTGCTGGTTTTTTAAAACCATCTTCACTGTTCCATCTTTGCTATTTATTGACGGTTCCATACTCATTGACCAAGGTTTCTCTCACATATCCTTTCCAAACTTTTGGTTTCATTATAACTCCACACAAATACAATTCATCTATTGTGCCATTCCACTTCCTCTAGTCCACTGTGCCATGAATTATAGGTTCTTCTTTTGTCATGTTCATTTAGGTTCACCACTTATCTTGTGATGAATCTTATCCATTCATTTCTTTCCTTTTCTGTTGCGATCTAATCGTGACCGTCCGTTCACCTCACTTTGAATTCATCTGCCTTAGCCTATTTTCTATTTTTTTACGCTACCCCACTCTATGACACCGGTCCCTCCATGCTACTCCTCCTGAGCTTGTTCTTTATTCTAAGTGCATTGTTCTCTCCTAAGCTTGTTTTGTTGCCTTTTCTTCTTTTCTTCCTTAGCTGCTTCCCTGCTGCCTCTGCTTCTTTCTGTTGCCTCTCTACATTCGTTGTTTCTCTGCTTTTGGTGTTCCTTTGCCTCTCTTTTATGCTTTCTTATAGAATTATTGCCCGATCTGCTCCTTTTCCTTATTTTTGGTTCTTCTCTGCTCCTTTTCCTTAGTGATAGTTCAGGTGCTGCTCCTTTGTGCTCCTTTGCCATCAATGACAATATTTCCAATAGCATTGATACGTGGTGATCTCTGGGAATTAAAAATTTCATCCAAGACCTATTAAATCCTCAATTTTTTTTTCAACTTTTCCACTTTTTCTCTCAATGTTAAAGTTTCATGTTCATGTTTCATGCAATCTTCTTGCTTTTGCTTCATTAGACTCCTTGCAACTTCCTCAATACTTCTAGCTTCTCGAATTTCCCTCTTTAACAAAATGATTTTTTTTTCCAAGTTCTTTATCCAGCTTGTTCCATTTATTTGGCTTCTCCTTTTCCTTGAGATGCATTTTAAAGGTGATTTCTCTCTCGTTTGCTTCTTCCAACATGTTTCTGAGATGATCTACTTCCATATTTTCTTCATCAAGTTCATGATAATTTTCTATTGTTTTTAGATTATTAATTTGAGTTCCAAATCAAATGATATCAACTATGAAATATATTCAATTATCGTAATTCTTTGTCTTCTCAGCCTTTTTAGGCCTTCATGTTACCTATAAATACTATTATACATACTTGTGGTCATATCCCTGTCCCATGTCACTAGTTGAAGATTTTATTTGAGACAACTAACATCTTCTTTCGAATAAAATACCATCCTATCTTAAACTATAATTTGCACCACTCACATTTGAATGCTACAAATATACCTTCAAGTTGTTAACGTTCAAAGAAGGACCAATTTTGATACCAATTGTTGGAAAAGCTAAGAGCGTGGTGAATCTTTATTTCCCTTATTTTCACAAAATTGGTTAGTTTATTAAATTAAACCTTCAAAGCATCAACCATGACTAAGAATATCATCACATCAAAGACATTACAATGATAATTTTTTCTAAGAACAAGATTTCCATTATGTATTTTTTACATACAAAAATTTACCAGCTGAGCTTCGAGGAAGTACAAGACTCCCCAATGCATAAACATGTTTGCAGACAAGGTCTGTAGGAGGGTTCAATCTCCTTTACAAACAACCAATTCACCAACTGTTACCACCATTGCTTCCACTACTTCCTCTGTTGCACTTACTATATGTAACCACTACTTCTATTGCTACCCCTATCATATCTGCTTCAACCTTCCCACAACTCCAATTTTTTAATATTGTCCTCTGTTTATTGCTATCCTCCGCCAATACTGCTACTAGTAAGCCAAATTTACATCGCTATCATTTGTCTGTTGGTTTCCTCTTCCATTTTTTGTCCTCTTCCACTGTTGCTATCATTGTTTGCTTCCCATTACTGTATTTTTCAACTATTCCATTTTCTTCCACTACCACTTCTACCATTGATCATGATCTCATAGCCTTATTCAAGAGAACATCACTTCTATCAAGAGAATATCACTGCTATCAAGGGAATATCACTGCTATCCAACCCACTATCATGTCTCCATAGTCATATATCATAATCAAGAGTAATAATTTGAGCTTCAATTTTCACTATAAACCCTAGCGCCATCATGTGAAAGTGATCATGTTTAACATACTACAATATACCAGTAACGTAATGACTATTTTTTGTTTTTTCTTCAAGCTTGCATCAGAAACATAGCATAGAAAAAACTTAGTCTTTCAATGCTTTTGGTTAGTGAATTTTCTCTAAACTTCAATGAAAATAATATAGATATATAACCCTTACCAAATAATTAGTTATAACATCATATCCATATTCAAAACACCACTACGATTTAGAACCAATCTTTCCTTCTACTTGCAGAATACAAACTTGGAAAATTCTTTTTCTTTCTATAGTAGAAAGGTCTTAAGAAATTTATGTTTCTATCTTAAACAATATATTTTTGAATCAGGCGATATCAAAATTATGTGATAGTAGGACCTTTTGTTCAAGAAATTGTTTATCAATGATATTTCACTAGTTTTATTTAAACAATATTCATATGGCATCCAAGACATATCTATTAAGCCTCCAAATTTATCCTTGAATTTTTCATTTTTCCCCTAATAGGTTTATGAAGGAGTCTTTTCTACCATAAGTACAGTCTATCAAATTATACCAATTATATCATACATATTCCCACATGCCTATACATGGTCTAAAAGTTGTATGAACTTCACACAAATGAAATGAAGGCTCTATACACTAGTTTCTATGAATAAATCAATGCACGACAACAACTTCAAGAATGAGTTCTTCCTTTTCTAATTATATAACTGATTTAAAGAGCTTCACTACTATGTCATAGTTAAATTTTCACATATCCACATGAATTCATACTAAGTGTGAAACTCCTCTTCTTAATGTAGTAACACCACTAAGCATCAGACGCAAGCCTCTCATATGCATACGACTCCACACTAGTTAGGTTTTGTGATGGATCCATAGATAATTAAAATAAATATCACATGTCCCATAGCTTCTCTCATGTGTAGGGTTCATACCATGCTACAGGGCTCTATAAGAATGACTTTAATACATATATTTTGACTCATAAACATGTAAAAAAAGTTGTGCAACATTCATCTCCACAATAACACTTCATCATGATTCCACTGTCTCCCAAAACCCACTCTTCAAGCTCACATATCTTAGAACCAAGATCATATATGCCACATGTTGTCTCTATTGAATAATTATTCCTAGAAACAAGGCCGAGTGAAATTATGGGATGCCTCAGAACCTTAGTTAGGGACACTAGAACAAGACTTTGCAAAGGGGATGATCAATATTTCTGTGTTAGGTTCAAGCCTTCATAAGGATAATGAATCTCGTGATCAAATTTACACCACCAAGTCAAAAGTTATCAAATCTCTCATTCATGTCCCTCATATTTTATGTGAGCTACCAGAAATAGTGATCCATTTTGTTGTGATCAATTAATTTCATTCCATAAGAAAATCTGTGATTTTGGAAAATTTATTGAACCACAGTAACAAGTCCAAAATGATTTAGATCCTCGTAGATACTTAGATGTATGACTCAGATCTTGGCAAGTATGATAACACTTCAGAAGAAATTTTTTACCACATACAGGTCAAGCTCCTTTAACTATCAATTGTGTAAATTGAAGCCCAACGAGGCCCTTGTGTTAAGAAACCAAAAATAAAAAAACAATACCCAAGTAAATTTATCCAAGACATCTTATTCCATTTTATCATCTCGAAAGGATTTAATACCAAATCCATATTAGCTTCTTTTTTAATTCATAGGACCAAGATTTGTTTTTAAATCTTAGTCAAAGGTTTCACACATAACTTGTTCATGTGTTTGGATGCAAACCAACTTTAGGATTGCCAAGAGATAATGCAAGAGATTGCAATAGTCGTTAAGAAAAAAAAAACCTCATGTGTCATGGTTCATATCTTCATTACGAACTAATAATCTTCCTATAAATAGAGATAATTTTCTCACCTTTGTTGAATTTCGAGAGGGAAATTCATGTGTTTATATATTCATTTGAGGAGGGCTCATGAGGTTATCTGACCTATAATTTTTTTCGAAAAATCCTTTAAATTTAAATTTTAAATGAATTAAAATTCCCTCCAACTCAAACTCATACAATGAGAATTATAGAGTCACTTTTTCCTTTAGCCCTTATGAAATTTATTTTAACCATCTTCATATTTTTGTCTAAGACATTGGCCTCCTTAATTTATCCTATTGATAGTGGCTTAAGTGGCTCCATGATATGTTTCACATCATCATTTATTTATGGCTTTGATGCCACATAATCATCCTTCGAATTACCAAATAATCCAACTAGTACTATCATGTGACATCATTATTACCCTTGGGGATTTTGACCACGAAATTGGGATTGGACCTTTGACAAAGCATATATCACAAAATTTGAAGCCACTCAAGATGGTACACATATCAATAAAATCATCATGAGGAGGAAAACCCACTCACTTTGGTCTCTAAGGAAAATTTAGTTATTTTCTTCCTAAAAATCTCCAATAAATGTGGGGTGTGCTCAGCTTCCAAGGAAGAAAAACCCTAGTGATAGGGTTTCATCCTGTGGCTAGGGTTTCATCAACCTGCATCATCTAGCTACAAAATATTGTGTAAATAAATGATAAAAATCAACTCATAAAATCAAGATGCATCATCATCACCTGCTTCATGGGTTCATCTACATCATAATCCTACATCCATTTCTTGAAATACTTCATATTGCACACCATATTTTAAATAAATGACAATATACCCAATAATACCCCCCTTTTTCATTGTGTCAACACACCTAGAATTATAAGTAATATTACATCCTGCATCTCTCTCTCCACCTTGATTCCTCTAAGATTCTCTCTCTCTACCTCGAGTCCTTAACGAGATCTCCAAGTGATATGGCTCCCCCTAGAAATATTCTTACCTGTTGCATCATCTATATAAGACCCCCCTGACAATGTTTGATCCTGTGATGTATCTCCCTGTATCTTCATATTTTTGATTTTCCAATTGTGAAAACATTCATTATAATTTTTTTTTCCATACCTTGGTGTTCTTGTCTTCTGACTTGGTCAATGACCTTCCTTCATAGTTCTACGAAGTCCATGTCAATTCAATTCTAGAATATTGTGAAAAATGGCCAAAATTATGGCATATATAGCATTCTACACGAGGTCTCAATAATGGACTAAAGGTGTTGTAACTTTGGTTGTCATAGGTGTAAAGGCCTCTATCTTGTCCTCTAGAAAATATACTATTAGGGCTTTTATAAAACGCTCTATGAATATTGTTGCTATATCCCCTGCAATCTCAAGCTCTATTTCCATAGTTAGAACATATGTAACAATAACCATGAAATGTGCTAGCATAACTCGTAATATAGGGTGAATATGTGCTAAAGGTGTCTCACCCTTGAGAATATCCAAGGATTTGTAGCCCATAATTTTTTAATGCTCTTTGATGATTTTTTTTTTTAATGCTTCATCTTGACTTATTGAGGTATTGGTCTTCCAACTTTCAGTTTTGGTTGATTTGTGCAGGATTTTGACTTTGGGATTCTCTCCATTTTTTGCATGAGGCTTATTTTCATGAGACTTATTTTCTTCCTTGACATGTGTCTACTCTTCATCTTTGGGATGAGGTTTTTCTTCATGGGCTTTCTCTTCATCATTGGAAAGAGGCTTATCTTCTTTTACATGTGTCTTTTCTTCATTTTTTGACTTAAAAGGATTCAAAAACATATCCAAGACATGTCTTGATAAGTGGTGATCTTTGGAAATCGATAATATCATCCAAGACCTCTGAACTCCTCAATTTCTATTTGAGATTTTCCACTTCTACTCTCAATGTGACAATTTCATGTTCATGTTTCAGACAATCTTCTTCCTTATTCTTCATTGGACTCCTTTAAAATTACTCAATCCTTCTAGCTTCTTTAGGTTCCCTCTTCAAGGTAGTGATTTGCTTCCTAAGTTACTTATATTGCTTGTTCCATTTATTTTGCTTCTTCTTTTCCTTGAGCTAGCTTGTTAGCTTCCTTCCTCTCTAATTTGTTTTTTCCAACATGATTTTGAGATGATCCACTTCCTCCTTTTCTTCAGTATGTTCATGATATATTTCTATTTTTTGAATATTTTTAGTTTCAGTTTCAAGTCAGATGATATTATCTATTTCGTATCTCCAATTATCGTAATGCTTCGTCTTCTCTGCCTTTAGATCTTCAGGTTTCCTATAAAGACTATTATACATACTTGTAGTCATATGAAGGTCCCATGTCACTACTTGAAACATGTATTTGAGGGAATTAACATGTTGTTTCTAATAAAAATCCACCTTAACTTTAACTACAATCTCCACCACTCAAATTTGAATGCTAGACAATTTCCTTCAAGTAGTTAAGCTTCAAAGAAGGACTGACTCTAATACCATTTGTTGGGAAAATTTAGAGGGAGATGAAATAGTGTTTCCCTTCTTTTCACAAAACTGGTTATTTTATTAAATTAAACATTTAGAGAAAAGACCACGATCAAGAACATCATCACATCAAAGAAAATACAAAAATAATTTTGTCTCAAACCAAGCTTTGCATTTTGTATGGTTTACTACAACAATTTACCAATTCAACTGACAGGAAGTATATGAATCCACAATGCCTGAATATTTTTGTAGATAAGGTTTGTAGT